>PVKA01007560.1:0-77215 GCA_004027165.1 Ctenomys sociabilis | reverse complement strand
TTCCAAAATCCAGAAGATTATAAGTAATTATTTTTCAAAGCCATACTGTAATCAAATGGAAAATTCAGAAGAAATGGATAGATTCCTAGACATATATGAACTTACCAAAGCTAAACTATAAAAGACCTAAGTAATACAGTTTTTCAGTCAATACAATTAAAGAAGAAAAAAAAAATCCTACTAATTAAAATTTTCCAAGGGTTGACAGATTCACTGTGAAATTCTACAAAGACTTTAGAGAATATCTAATGGCAGTAGTCCTCGAAGTCTTTAATGAAATCAAAACAAAAGCAGTACTCCCAAAGTCATTCATGGAAGTAAACATTAACGTGATTCTGAAACCAGAAAAGGACCCAACCAAAAAAAAAAACCAAGGAGAGAGACAACTATAAGCAAATCTCTTTAGTGAACACAGTACAAAACTCCCTAATAAGATAATGGCAAAGAGAATGCTTTATATTATGAAAAAGATCATACATCGTAACCATGTTGCATTTATTCCAGGGATACAGAGATGGCTCAACATATGTAAATGAATAAATGTAATACATGCAAGGGCAAAAATCATATGATCACCTCACTAGACGAATAAAAAGTATTTGACAAAATCCAACATCCATGTCTGCTAAAATAAAACAAACCAAAATAAGAAAATAGTTATGTAGATGCTCTTTGTCTTAATCTGATAAAAGCCATCAAACGAATGACCAATATTCTACTAAATGGAGCAAAGCTGAAAAGTTTGGCTCTAAAAATCAGGAATAAGACAAGAATGTATGCTGTTACCATTCCTGTTCAATATACTTTTTTAAACAGTAGCCATAAACATTAGACCAGAAAAAGGAATAAAAAGGATATGGATAGGAAATGAAAGTTATTATTATTATTATTGTTAATATTATTATTATTATACGACATGTTCCTTTACATAGATGACACTAAAACTCAGTAGCATTCCTGTACACCAGTAAGAAACTCAGAGGGAAATAATGCTTTTCATGATAGCATCATGAAAAATGAAACACTTAGCAACTAACTCAATGAAGAAAGTGAAAGACCTCTGTAATCACAAGTACAGTACTCTAAGAAAGGAGATCAAAGAGGGCATACCAAAGTGAGCAGATATGCTCTGTTCTTTGATAGACAGAACCAATATATTCAAAATGGCTATATTTTCATTTTGTTTGGTGATTTAATGCATTTCCTATCTAAAGATCAGTATTCTCACAGAATTAGAGAAAGTAGTACCAAAATTCATGTGGAAGTAGAAGAGACCTAGAATAGCAAAAGCAATTCTGGGCAACAAGGTTAAGACAAGCTATCACAATCCTGAACTTCAGATTATACTACAAAGCTACAGTAAAAAAATCAACATTGGCAAAGATACAGACTTGTGGATCAATGCAACAGAATAGTTGCATGGAAACAACTTCAAGTTGTTTGAAACAGCTTTAAGCATACTCAGCTACCTTATTTTTTACAAGAAGGTCAAGTCCATTTAACAATTTATGTTGGGAAAACTGGCTAGCCATATGTCAAACATTGATCCTAAACCCAAATCTCCCACAGTGCATTAAAGTAAAAATGGATTGAAGATCTAAATATTACAGCAGAAACACTTAACCTGCTGGGAGACAAAATAGGTAAAACTCTTGAAAACATAGGCTTCTGAACAGAACATGAATTACACAATAAATTATACCAAGAATTAACAAATGGATCGCATCCAACTAAAAAATTTTTGCACAGTAGATGAAACCACAAACACAGTAAAGAGAAGCCACAGAATAGGAAAACACTGGGGCAAGGTACTCCTCAAAGGACTAATAGCTAGAATATGCAAAGCACTCAGAAAAATTAGGCCTCCAAATTTAAAGACCTAATAAAAGAATGGGAATCTGAAATTAATAGACACTTCTGAGATGAAGAAATATGAACATCCAATAAATACAAGAAAAGTGTTCTACATCTCTAGTCATTCGTGTAATGCAAATAAAAACAGCACTAAGCAAGGGCCAGGGAGATAGCTCAGTAGAATAAGCACTTGTCTTGCAAGCTCAAGGTCTTCAGTTCAATCTCCAGTACCACAAAAAAAAATAAAATAAAATAAAATAATAATAATAATAAAACACTAAGTGTCTTGGTTGCTTTCTCATTGCTGAGACAAAATATCCAACACACAAAGTTAAAAGAGAAAAGGTTTATTGTAGCTTATAGTTTGTGAAGGGTTCTGTACCTAATTGGATACCTCTAAAACAAACAAGCATAGCAGTAGATCCTTGTAGAGAAGTAGTCCATGGTAAGACAGGCAAGGGAGCAGTAAGCCTGCCCTCCATCTTTCTGTTTATATTTCACTAGGCTACAAACTTACTGATGGGTGCTAAACCCACCTAAGGTAGAGCTGCCCACTATATCTTTAACTATGCTAAACCAATTAGTAAACTAATTTAGTAATCACACACCCTTAATCTATATTCATACACTCTAAACCCAGCCACCTCTGAAAAGCCTTACCTCTGAGCACATGAAGCTTTGAGAGAATATTTAATTATAAGGCATAATGCTGAAATGTCATCTCACTCCAGAAAGAATAGTTATCACCAAGAAATCAACAAATCACAAATACTGGAAAAGCTGTAGGAGTAAAAGACTTATCATCATTATTGGTGGCAATGTAGACTAGTGCAACAATTAAGGAAATCAGTAGGGAGATTCCCTAAAAAACTAAACATAGAAATTTCATTTGACCTAGCTATTTCCCTTCTTGATATCTTTCAGAATATCGCAGTGATGTATGCATACCCATGTTTATAGCAGTGCAATTCATAATAGCTAAATCTAGGCCAGCCAGACAGTTCAGCCAACTAAAGCACCTGCTTAGGCACAGCACAGCTGTTGTGCTGGTCCTGCCCTGAGGGCATGCTGAGACAGCGGTTGAGACTGTGCATGGTGGCACATGCCTGTAATCCAAGCATTTGGGAGGCTGAAAAAGGGAGAATCACTACATCCAATCTATGTATTGAGACCCTGTAAACCCTGTACTAAACACGTTTTAAAAAAAAAAAGCTAAATCTTGGAAGCAGCCTGTATGACCTCAAAAGATGAATGGGTAGAAAACACATGGTATTTGCACACAATGGAATACTCTGTCATATAGATGCATAAACTTCAGTAATTTATAGCAAAATGGATGCATGTTGAAAACACAATATTAAGTATATTCAACACATAGGCTTGAGTACTGCATGGTTTCACTTATATGAAAAGCCTAATGTATAAATGAAGTGCAAAGTAAAAGAGACAGTAGGAAAAAAGAATAGACAAAGTGTTACTACAATTAAGTGTAGATAATATATCTAAAAGTGTCCTATGATTTACTATAATTGTATTTTTTAATATTTTTCAGCTGTTAATCAGGCTGCAATCTGTATTTATGATAATTAACTTGGTATGGACTTATAAAATAGATAAATGAGGGGCCAGGGAGATGGCTCAGTGGAATAAGCACTTGCCTGGCAAGTGCAAGGGCCTGAGTTCAACCCTTGGTTCTGCCAAAAAAAAAAAAAATACAATAAAATAAAATAGATAAATGAATCTGATACTGCCAAAATATTAATTTTAAAGGGTTGGGGAGAAAAGAATTCTTGCAATATACATATGCCAATTTCCTGCAATGTACTGAAAATACGTACTAATAAAGATTAAAATTTTTAAAAATGCACACCACCAAATGCCCTGTTTAAGTATAAATTTTTGGAACTGTTAATCCCAACCAATCCCAAAGTAAATATTACCTTTTCTTATGGATTGTCCTCCCAATCCAAAGCTTTCTCAGTGTCATTGTTATAATTCCTTTTTTATCTATAGGTAATGTGTAACCAAATACATTGGGTTTGCTCGAAGTAAATGCAACACCAGTAAGCACATCAAGAAGTAAAACAGTGAAAAAAAGATTATTATTTACAAATAGGAAGAGTACTATGACAGCAGCTTGTCTCTCTGTGTAAAGATAGTAAGAGGAGTTCATTGAGGAAACATGAATATCCTGTCTTAGTCTTTTTTTTTTTTTTTTTTTTTTTTTTGTGGAACAAAATACTTGATATCCACAAGTTAAAGAAGAGGAGGTTTATTTTGACTCAGAGTTTGTAGAAGTTTTAGTCCCACAGTTGACTGTTTCCAAGGCAGGGCACCATAGTAGCTTGGCAGTATGGCAGAGGAGTTTAGCAGAACGGAAATATTTTATGACATGGCAGCTAGGAAGCAGTGCACTCCTTCTTCTTGTCCTTTTTCTCCCACCCAAGCTACCAGCCTATTGGTTGGTAGCACCCATACCCTATTGGTTGGGTCTTCTCCCTTCAGTAAATCCATCACTCACACCCAGAGCTATTCTACATCAGTCAGGTGACTAATCTGGTATTATACACCAGTGATCCAGGCACTGCCCAAAAACTACAGGCATAGCTCATAGCTCATAGCACTAGAGGACATAAAAGTCATAACATATGCATATAGAAAAGTGTTGGCTTTACATGTAGAGGTGGGCAACAAAAGGTTAGATCTTAGGAGGCAGGAAAAAAGAAACTGCTTTCCAGACAATGCCCAATGTCAGCACTTTTTTTATTCACTAGCCTCAACTTCTTCACTGGTACAAAAAGGGAACTATTACAGGGAATCCTTCATTGATTCCACCCATATTTCTTCAGCTCCCATGTTGTTCCTGGGTTGAGTCAATAATGCGAACTCTTAGGAGGCTGAAACATACCAAGATTGCTTGTAGGGCCAGGCAGGTAACTTGCACGTAAGTTAGCCTTTTTTGAACCTGAGACTCTTAATTTAAAACACCCAGCTGGTCAGACCAAAAAAAAAAAAAAAAAAAGCACATGATGGGTGAGAAGGGGATTTAAGTTTCTTGTTTGCTGATCCTTGAGGCAGAGGAGGAGGAAAGGGAGGTAGGATGAAGAGGGAGAGGAAGAAGGAGCAGAGGAAGAGGAAAAAGGAAGATGAGGAGAAATATTCCACTTAACATGATAAGGGTTGAATTATACTGAGATAAGCAAAGAATGATACGGCTTGAAGGGAAAAAAAAATCAAATGCAGTAGCTTTTTGAGACTCTTAACAAAGAAGTCAGAAGGCATTGTGGAATCAGATTTCAGCCATGTCATGTCTGAATTTTGACTGGGCTGAAGACATATCCATTTCCAGATGCAAGATGACCTTTGGACTGTATCAAACCCCAAATCCCAGAAGCATTATTTATCAACCTCTATTGACCTTCTGTAAAAGGGCCGCCTTCCTACAAATTTCTCAGAAATTGATATTGCAATTAGTGCCATCCTTCCATGCAAGCTCAACTTTTTCCAGCAGCAATCATAATTCCTGACTAACAAGGGATGTAATTTCAGACCCAGCTGATAGAAGAGCTCCAGGGTGTATGTAGCTAGTGGTAGAAAGTCATAAACAAAAGCATCATCCTGGAGCATTTATTCTGGGTATCTAGTCAACTTTCTGTCACTGCAGCAAAATATCTGAGAAAATAAACTTGAAGAATGATTTTGACTCTCAGTTGTAGTGGCGTTGGTCTATGGTAACTTGGGTTCATTCCCTGTTTGGGGGCCTGGGGTGAAGCAGAACATCACAGCTGTGAACTCATGGTACAGCAAAGCTGCATGACAGCCAAGAGTCAAACAGTGAAAAAGGGCAGCAGTTCCAACATGCTTTTCACAGGCACGTGCCCAGTGACCTACCTCCTGTACTTAGGCCCTGCCTCTTAAAGTTTCCACCACCTTCCATGACTGCCAGTACCTGGAGACAGTCCTTCAGTGCACAGGACTTTGAGGATGTTCCAGATACAAACTGTAACATGGAATAACCAGAATACATGTTTCCCTGGATGGCCTTCCTCATTTTGGCTGGAGTAAATGCTGTGTTTCCATATTTGGTGTGCTTCAACTTGGATTTTAGATTTTTTTTTCTTTTTTTGGCAGGCCCTTGAGCTTTCCAGGGAAGCACTTATTCTACTGAGCCATCTCCCAGGCCCCCAACTTGGATTTTAGATTTATGATTTATAAGGGAGAGGCATCCCACAGAGCCTGGGAGCAGGCTAGCTCAGGTGGGATAAGACACTTGCTAAGAAGTCTTCCACTGTGTACTTAGGTTAAAGTCTTAATGAGAAGATAAGCATGAGAAGCAGATTTGGAAAACAGTGTGGTATGTGCAGTTTCACAGGCACATAGAATGTGAATGAGAGGCTAGAAGTTGAAAAGGAAAGCTCTCTAAATTATTCAAAAAGCAATGATTTCTCTCTGGTAACACTGTAAGCTGCTTGAAGACCTTTCATTTGCCTTTGTAGTCCCAAACCTGTTTTAATGCCTAAAACAAGGTTCATACTTACATTATTGATAAATTAATGAGTAGAGAACAAGGACAGAAGTTTCTTGTGGGTTCCTTCCTCCCACATTTTCGTCCAGACATTATTTCTTCCCTGTCCTTTCTGAGAGCTCATGCCTCAAAGCCACAGCTCCTACTCACACCCTTGAACAACTCCTGTGAGATGCCACCTGGCTTCTGCCCTACTGCATTCTGGGTATAATTGATCCAGGGCAGAATCATGACAAGAGTGAGAGAAAGGAAGCAGGTGACAAATGTTTGGTCTCCTGTCCAGTATTTCCTCCTACCTGGGCAGAAACAGCTGCCTTGTCCTCCCTCACCATGCCTGCCAATCCAGCTTGACAGACTATGACCTTGAAGATACTGCAATGCTAAAGTTTTTGTTTGCATTTCCGGTGTAAGTTCCTTCCTAAACAATTCAGCTCAGTTATGTGAAAATTTTAAAACTATATATTGGATTGTTGAGGAGGGTTAGTGATAATTTTTAGCAAATCTACAAAACAAAGTAGGCAAGCACCTGGGAGAAATACCATCTAGGTCACTTCTTCATTGACATATGATTACTGAGAGCTTCCTAGGGATGCAGTGAGGAGCAGTTGGTAGAGGAGATACCAAGCAAATAATACACAGCAGTTTCACATAATATGTAAGCACTTTACATATATTAATTCACTTAATCATTGTATTAACTCAGTCATGTCCTGTTACTATGACAATTTACAAATGAGAGCATGATGCATTTTATATATTTTATATTTAGAAACTGATAAAGAGGCATGAAAGGAGTATAGGATTAAAAAAAAAAAATACACAAGAAGACCTAATACGTAGTCCTCTGGATCAGAGAATTTTCTCTCAATAGGAGAGGTAAGAATGGAGATCTAAGGGATGGGTTGGAGTCTGCTAGATAAATGATATCTGAGCATGCAGATCTGCAGACAGGAGAAACAACAGGCGCAAGCTGCATCTGAAAGCAGCACTGAGAGCCCAGAACCAGATAGGAGAGGCAGGTAGGGGGCAACTCTCCTAGGCTTCGTTCTCTATACCTCCACATAGTATGGAAAAATAAGCAAAATGGAAAGAGCTGAGATTCAGGGTCAAAGCTGAGATTCATGTCCTACCTTTGCCCTCAATATCCTCAGCCATTTCTCTAGGGCTCCGTATCTTTGGGGTGGTGATGGATAAAAGTTGATGGACCAGAGCTCTCAAGTGCTTCCAGTGGTTCTAAAGCTGTGAGTTGAGGTCTGCTAGAAGAGAGTGCCAGACCAGGATGTAAACCCTGGACACTGATGAATGAACTGAGGGCCAAAGGTCCAAGAACTCAGTGGCCAGCCCGTCTTTGGTAGCCTCTAATCCACTGTAGACTAAGAACATGTATGTTACGCACAGTAAACTACACAATGAATATCGATGTGAATATAGTTTGTTCTCTTCACTTAAGAGAGAACAAACTATAATAATAATTATTATTAACTGAACTGCTAATAACAACCATGTAATAAAGATAATTCCTGCCAATATACGAAACTTACTTTATTTTTGAGACAGAGTTAGCCTGTAATTTAGGCTAGCCTGGATCTCACTATATAGCCTAGGATGGCTTGAAACTTGCTACAGTCCTTCTGCCTCAGCCTTCCAAATGCTGGGATTACAAGCCTACATCACCAGCAATGTATTTAATGATCTTAATTTATTTTTAATTCTAGAATTGGGCAACACTTCACTACATAAAACAGAATAGTGTTCCAACGGACTAAGAGGAGGAGGTTAGTTCTGCAGACAGAGAAGGGGTTAAAGAAAGCAAAGTAAAAAGTATGTTGATCATTTCAAAGCTATGTTCTTGCTAAGATGGGCACAAGAGACAGAATAATAGAAAATTGACTTGTAGTCAGTATGAAATTACTATTCCTATAGAACTGGACTCTGCATAGCGGATGCATGGCGATGCTTGCTCTTGAGCTCCATCACCCTTCTTTTGTGGTCTTACTAAATTGTCCAGACTGCCCTTGAATTTGCCATTTTTCACCTCAACCTCTCAAGAAGCTGGGATTAAGGCATTTGCCACCGCACAGGTTAACATCAAGTTAGTTTTGGTTACTTCTTTTGCCTTTAAGGAACTTTATTATCTTACCAATTGAAGATGGCAGTTTTGGGAAGTGTACTACTAACCCAGATTTCTTGGAAGGTCATATCAATTGCTTAGTTTCACTTGGTGATTAGGAACTTTTGGGTGGATGATTCCATTTTAATATTTTAGCCTGGTGTGTACAGTAAGTTAACCTAAAACAATGATCACCTGTAATTCTGTATAACATTTTTGTGGGAGCACTTATTGTGTATCTAAATTGTACGTGGTACTTTTAGCTAAATTCCCTCACAACAGCGCTGCTATGGATGCAAAGGAGGAGGCCTCAAGCCATGACATAACTTTCCTAAAATTCTTACTACCCAAATTTATCCTGTTAATTGAGCATGCTCAGTGCAGTGTGCTAATGCTAGGTGTGTTGAGCAATGTCTTGGTTTGCTCTGTGGCTGAGTTGGAACAGAAACTCAGGGCTGACTCCAAAGCCCTTGATGTCCATCACATTTGATGCTACCTTCCTTTCATAAAAGCAGAGACAACTCTTGGCTCTATAATTAACATGGCATTGTCTCTTTCTGGGTAAGGGAAGAGCTTTATATATTTTGGGATTGCTTGTGTTTACTAGGTTTCTTTCCAACACCTGTTAATCCTGTTTTGCCCTTCATCGCCCTTACACTGTATTCCATTCTTGCAAGACTATTAACTCCGTGAAACCACAAGGGGATGTGTGTGTGTGTGTGTGTGTGTGTGTGTCATGTGCTCACCGGCAAAGAAATTGGCTTCCTTCCCTACGCACGTCGGCCTACCTTTCTATAATTAATCGTTCTCTTTTCTTTTATTCCTCTGAGCACTTTGGTCACTTAACTAAATATACACACACGCGCACGCGCACATACACGCACGCGCGCGCGCACACACACACACACACACACACACACACACGGGGGGGGGGCAACTGAGTGACCTTGCAAGGGTATCTGGACCACTTGGGACAGAAATAGCAAGCCTGATACCTCTACAAATATTTGGCTTCCTCTCACATTCCTCCCGAAGCTGCTGGCTCCCTCGAGCCTACCTCACCCCGTACTCTTTCAGCTGGATCGACCATACAAAGCTCATACCGCCCATCTCCTTTTTGCAAACCTAGAGAACTTCATTCCCCCTGTTGAAACTCGTCGATGGAGGTGGCGGGCAGGACTGGGCATGCTCAGTGGCGGGGACAGGTCTGCGAAGCGAGGAGGCTGCACTTGAAGTCGCAGGGCTTAGGGGTCACGGGGAGGCGAACCACAAGGTCCCTGTCTGGGGCTGCGCGAGGTCTCCGATTCGGTACCCTGGGCCGGCACGCTCCAGACCTGCGCAGCCGGGCGGGCGGGCGTGCAGGGGGCAGGGCGTGGAGGAAGTGGGGGAGTCGCTGGGAGGAGGGGAGGAGCGCCTGGCTCACCGCCCCCCGGTGCCGGCTTTGCGGCTGCCGAATCGGAAGGCGCAGGGAGGATCTGAAGAAATAAAGACGCCCGAGAATGACCTCCAGGGAGGCCTCCTGAGCCGAGGCCCGCTCGCCGCCCCGTCAGTCCCGGGCATGGGGGACCGCGAAGCACAGCCGGAGCGCCTGGGCTCACACTCCCCGGGGGATTCCGTGTACACCGGCGCCGCCGCCGTGAACGGACTGCTGCACAACGGCTTCCACCCACCGCCCGCCTGCAGCCGAAGCCCCGCGGGCTGCGGCGACGCGGCGCCCTCACGCCTCCCGCTGCTGGCGGAGCTCCAGCCGCAGCCGCAGCTCCCACAGCGTGACTCTCCAGCCAAGAAATGCCGGCTGCGGAGGAGGATGGACTCAGGGAGGAAGAACAGGCCGCGTAAGTCCTGCCGGAAGGAAAACACCGGCTCGAACGGGCGCCGCGCACTGGGCCTGGGAACGGCGGGGGCAGGCGCCGCGGGCGAGGGACTGCGCGGGGGAGCGCGGGCCTGCGTCCTCCCCGCCGCCAAGCGCTAAACGCGGTCGGCCCAGCCTGCCCCTTCCTCATGGCGGCCACGGAATGGGTCTGTTGGGCGCGGAGCCCGAGCGGGTGCTTAAGTCGGACTCTGAAAGGCGAACGCTCTACCCGCCCTTTTAATTATTCGCTGGGAAATGCACTTGTGAGAGCTTTTGGTGAGGTCCAGGCGTGGGCATAGAGTAGGCAGTACCGCCGAGGTAACTTCTCCCTTAGAGCTCATCTTTCTGGGGTTGCGGCTCTGGCGACCAGCTTGCCCTTTGAATCCCAGAGTAACCGCCAGTGTCGCGGGTCTATTGGCGAGCTCAAGTCTGGAGGCGTGGAGTTTGACAACCTCCAAATCACAGCATTTTAAACAGTGTTTCTTCGCAGCCAATGAGAAGGCCTGCTAGGATGGACACACCCACTGATACCATGTGGGCCGGAACTATGTGGACCAATGAGCAACGGAGGTGAATTTTTTTTTTTCGGGGGAGGGGTAAAGTTAAGTGTAATTGAACGGAGCAGAAAGCCAAAGTGCGGTATTTCACAATCTAAAACTCGTGTATATATAGTGGTAGTTTGTAGAGGGCACCTTCCTCGCCTGACATTCTGGGATGTAAATTTGTAGTTCGAGTTTACAACTGTGTTTTCTTTTCTGCGTTGAACCTCATTCAACTGGTTACTTCTTTGTGTTTTTAATGAAGCTTAAAAAAAAGCAAAGTAAGTAGAATCTATGCTAATAAATTATTGCATTCAAAATGCATAAAGCATTCTGTTTGTTGTGGCGAAACTGTTAAATGGTTTTGGATTTCTCTGAAAGTTTGATGTGTGGCAAACAGCACAACAGCTTAGCTTTTTGCTGTTTTTTCTTCTTTTTTAAATCACTTTTTCACTCTTAGCTTTTCTGCACTGAACTAAAATTTCTAAGACCCCGAAAAGCCCTTTGGCATGACTGGGTGAATCCAATGCCTATATTTTGTAACTTTGTAACACTAAGGCTAAAAAAAGGTTTTATGTGGTGGTATGCAACCACGCAGATTTTGCTTATGGCTTTCAGAAAGGCATGTAGTACTTGTATTTTTAAGTACATGTTGTTATTGTTAGGAAATGACTTTACGAACTTAATTGCTTGTGATTTATTTGCTTCTTTTGAAACGTTTTACTTATTTCCTTGATCTACACTAACATTCTAAACTTAAAAAGTAAACATAGTTAAACTGTAATGAAAGATAGCTATGTTGCGTTTTTGTTTAACTTGAATCATTTTTTATCAGTTGAGGATAAAACACTAAATAATTTTTGAGGAATTGAAAACATAATCTTTAACAGTAATTCGAAGAAAAAAACTACCCTTAGTTTTAACTTATGCTTCCAAACCCACAGGAATCATTATTAATGCTATTCTGTGGTACTGCTATCAAACCCAGAGCCTTTGCATTGAGCTACACCGTCAGCCCTTTAAAAAAAAATTTTTTTTGTTTATTTTGAAAGATTTCACAGAGTTGTTTATTTGCCCCGACTGACCCCCACCTGGGCCTTGACCTCCCCAACTGGTGGGATTAAAGGTGCACCACCATGGCTAGTAAGTGTCATTTTAAAATACAAGAAAATAAAACTGTCCTCCGGTGTGCTTCATGGCAGTGAAGTGGTTTATATTTCTTGTAAAATTAAAACCTTAATTCTTTTAAGTTCCACCAACAGTTTTTTCATTATAGTTTTTTCTGTTTTTTTTTTTTTTTTTTTTTTTTTGATACAGGGTCTCATTACACAGTTAAGACTCATAGTGATCCTCCTGTCTCAGCCCCCACTGCCAGACATTCTTAGTTAAAACTGAATTCAATATTTTTGTAACTTGACCCTTAACATTCTTATAACTTTATACTTTTTAGAAAAAATATTATCAATCAGTTAATGTTTAGGTGCCCTTAAGAGAAGTCTTAGAGTTAAGGCTCACCTCAACTCAGTCCAGGCTGGTTTACAATTCATGGCAATACTCCTGCCTCTGTCTCCCAACTGTTGGGATGATTGTGATTACTAGTCTAGACCTTTATGTCTGGCCTCTGTTTTCTGATGACTGACAATTTTACATGAGCAATTATTACAGAATATTTGGGTCAGAATATTACAGGATATATGGACAACCAGAGTATGTCTGTTGTGAAGCATTAAAGTAAGTGTGTTACTAGTTTATGACAGGAGATGAGTACTCCTGCACAAGCTGGATGTGTTTGAGGATAGCCAGTAACTTACAACATGTGAAGGCACCTGGAATGGAAGCGGTGGGCGGAGTGAAATATGCGGTTCAGTATGTTTAGACTTTAAAAAACAAAAATGCTAACCTGAACTCCCAGATTAAAACACTATACACTATCTTGCAGTCTGATAATCAAATCAGGGCCAGGCATGGTGGCATATACCTACAGTCCCAGCATTTGGGAGAATTAAGCAAGAGGATCATGAGTTTGAGGTTGAGGATGCATGTGGCTCCGTAGAGAAGCCTGTGTTTAATACTTGCAAGGTCCTGGGTTTGATTTCTGGCATGGAAAAAAAAATATCTGATCAACTGAATAAATGTTGATCTTGCAAACTCAAGAAAGGAGAGTATTATGAATGTTTTCATCTGGTATGCCATTACCTACTCTCCTCATCCTTAGAGTTTTTCAAGACAACCTGCTGCACCAGGCTTCTTGTTCATCTTGCCACCCTCTACTACTTTGCAGGGTATGAACTCAGCCATGCTAGTAGCACTTATCTTGAAATGCTTGAGGTGGGTTAGGTGACATACAAACGTTTTTGTTTCTTCAGAATTCTGTATTTCAAGCCAATCATGGTGGGGCACTCTTTCATCCCAGCACCTGGGAAGCAAAGGCCAGCTGGGTGACAGTGAGACCTTGTCTCACACACACACACGCACACACACACACACACACAAATTCTGTATTTCAGAGCTGACAGTTCTTGTCACTTTTTCCAACATGACTTTGGTACAAGTTAGCCAGTCCAACAGATCACTTATCATGCAATTAGATATTTGTGTGGTGTGTGTGTGTGTGTTGCTGGGGCCTGGGATTGAAACTGAACCCAAGACCTCACACACCTACCTTGTGCTGTCTAGTGTGTTACTTGTTACCCCAATTAATTTGGAAGTCTAATTACAGATATTTTTTCTCAAATGCTTTGTACCTTAGGTACATAAATGAGTGATGTCACAGAAAAAATGGCACTGATGACACCACCTCCTCCAAGTAGCTCTTTGGCAAAAGGCTTTAATGGAGTTTCCTTCAAGTGTCAACAGGGAGGTTCCTTTGGTTTATTTGTTTTTCTTATACTGGTTTTGTCCTTTTAAAGCAGGGTCTCCCTATGCAATTCAGGCTAGCTTTCAGCTCACTTTGTTATTATTATTTTATGTATTTGGTACAGGGTCTCACTACACAGCTCAGACTCATAGTGATCCTCCTTTCAGCCTCCCCTGCGCTGGGAGTACAGGCATGTGCCACCATGCTTAGTCTCAGTGGCCATTCCAGGGGTTCCAGGGCCAGTGCAGCATGTGGTACCAGAGATCAAACCTGGGTCCCTGCACTTGCCTAAGCAGGCACTTAGTCTGCTGAGCTATCTTGCCTGCTTGGAGCTCACTTTGTATCTAAGCTGATCTCAAACTCACAACTATCCTCCTTCCTGAGCCTCCTGCATGCTTCGGTTGTAGGCATGCACTACTGTGCCCAACCCTGGCTTACTCTTTCTTTGTTGGCTCTTTGAAGCACATATGAGTAGCTCCTCATGTAGTTGGCTCATGTAGTTGGCTCAAATATTTTGAAACTAGTGGAACACCTAAGGTGGTGTGCTTGCCTAATGTATTGTAAATGTTCTAAATTCACCCCCTTAAGTGGCTTGGGTTTGAATTTCAGCTGTGTGCTCAGAGCCAATTACTTAACCAATATGCTCCAGTGTCAAGAATAATAAAATGGAGAAAATCATAATACCTTGTGGAGTTCATGTAAACACAAAATAAGAAAATATATATAAAGAACTTAGGTTGACACATAGCACTTTCATACTGTGGGGGACCACCTGAGCAGCTCTCCTTGAAAGAAGAGTGACTGTCTCCATTTTGACTGAGCCTGATCCCATTTCCTCATATTGTTATGTACAGAGCTGACTAGGACTTCTGTTTATCCTTCAGTTGGCCTTAAGCAATGTGTATTGGTCTAGCTGAGGTGCTGGTGATAGTCTTTGAAGGTGGCATGCATGTTTCCCTGGTAAGCCTGCTGCTCCTTAATTTGAGCTGGGTGGAGACAGGATGGTAGAGCTAATGCTCCACGCTGCCAGCTGGGATCGAGCCTCAAGATAGAGGCTATGACTTCCTGGGGCTTGAAAGACTACATCAAAGCTGAAGCCCTAGACTTCCCAAAACATTAAATACTATATAATGCAGATTACTCTCTCTGCATATCCTCTCTGCCTATGGCAGAGGTAAATGTAGGCCACCCACCTAGCTCAACTCACAGTAGTCACCTACTTCCCACAATTCTCAGCCAATCCTCCTCAAGCCACTCCCTCACTGAATAAAAACAGGGTGAGGCCCTGAGTCACTCTCTTGGTCCTGGAAAGCCATATCATGGCAGGACTTAGAGCCCCTCGACTCCCCAATGATTAAAAATATAATTTAGTGTCCTCATTTTCGCCGTGGGTTGCATGGAAAGTGGTAGATTGGAATCAACTTGATGGGATTCCAATAGCGTAACTTTGGGATTACAAATATTGGTTTCTTGGACTGAGATGAGGACCAGGAAGTGTCTCCTACAACACACCAGGTGTCAACGCCACCCCAACCTACACAGTATGTGTTATTTAGCCACAGGACAGCACAACTGAGCTGGCTTAGACTGACTGCCTTAGTTAAAGTATTGCATACCTTAGAGTTAGCCTAAAGAGGTACTTGATTAGCTGTGTCATTCTTAGCCTCACAGTTTATTTTGTTTCTCTTTCTCTCCTTCTCTCCTTCCTTCCTTTTTCTTTCTCCTTTTTTTTCATTCCTTTGTTCCTTCCAATCTCCAATAGATACTAAATGATAACTTTAACACTTTTACATTTTTTTGTGGAGGAAGAGAAATGACTATATATATGTATATTACAACACTCGACATTTGAGACACCAGTGGTACTGTTTTAGATAAGCCAGATTGCTATAGGAGAGAGAACAAATATGTGAAGAAGATAACTTGAATTCCCCAAGACTACACTTCAGAAAGCCAGAGATCTGAACATCTTTATCTACAAAAGATTCCTGCTCCTCGTTTGCTTCCCAGTGGGTGGCAGGAGGGAGGAGTGATGGACAGTGGTGCTCCTGACCTCCTGGGTGGAGTCTCTCATTCACAAATCATCCAGGCAGAACCTCCAGTAAGCAGGAAAGGAGTTCATTGCGTGCGAACATTAGGACAAACTGAAGAAACCTACATCTTTTTCCTAGTTTAGCTATCATAAAGAGTTAGCTTTTTAAAATATCAAGATACTAAGAGGCTGAGGCAGGAGGATTGTTGTGAGTTCTAGACCAGTCTGAACTACAAAGTGAGCTTAAGGCCAGCCTGAACTGTATAGTGAGACCCTGTCTCAAAAAGACCAAAAAAAAAAAAAAAAGATACTAAGATTTGGAGGGCTGGGCCAGTCAAAATAGCTCAACAGATTAAAGTGCCTGTTTAGGCAGATGTGAGGTCCAATCCTGGTGTGCCATGCCGGCCCTGCCTCCCTTCCCCCCAGGCAGGCTGAGGCAGCAAATGAGACTGGGCATTGTGCCACACGCAACTATAATTCCAGAGTTTGGGAGGCTAAAAACAGGAGGATCACTATGAGCCTGATCGGTGTAGTGAGACCCTGTAGACCCTGTACTAAATACAGATAAATAAATAAAGATTTGGCATCTTGGACCTAACATTACTATCAAATCAGATCAACTAAGGGCCGGGGAGAGGGCTCAGTAGAATAAGTGCTTCCTTGGCAAGCACAAGGGCCTGCGTTCAAATCAGGTCAACTAGAAAACCAATACAAAAAGATAAGTAGGGGGAATTTTCTGGTTGTGTCCACATAAAATGTGGATATATTTGTCTTTTTTTAATGTAATCAGTACTTTTAGATTAAGTGAGAAAGATTGCAAATTCAAGAACAAAATACAAATATGTAAAGCAGGAACACAGTATAGTATTAGTACCTTCTGAAGCATGATCAAATTACAAAGTTAGTCAATTAAATTATGAATTGTACAATACATATTTGAATAGCTTAAGAATGTGAGTCAGGAAGGGGGAAGTAGAAAGAATCAAACATGATGAATGACTATTTTGCATAACAAGTATTCATAAAAAATTAATGGTATCTAGAGTATCAGGATTGTTTGTGTGTGTGTGTTTGTGTATTTTATTTGCAGTGCTAGAGAATGAACCCAGAGCCTTGTGCTTGCTATAAGCAAGTGCTCTATTCTGGAGCTATATCCCTGTCCTTTTTGGTTTATGTATTTGGTACAGGGTCTCACTATGCAGCTCCCACTCCCAGTGATCATCCTATTTTCAGCCTCCCCAGTGCTGGGATTATGGACATGCACCACCACCTCCATTCTCGTGGTGAACTCAGTGTACCTGGGGCCGGGGCCAGCACAGCATGTGGTGCCTGGGATTGAACCTAGATCCCTGCACTTGCCTAAGCAGGCACTTAGTTCCCTGAGATTTCTTGCCCCCTCCCCCCATCCCTTTAAATTTTTTTTTTCTCATTTATTTGAGACAGGGTCTATGTAGTTCAGCCTGGACTCAAACTCAGTCTCTTGAGTGCTGGGGTTACAGGTGTGTACCACCATATGTGGTTAGAAGTAGTTGTAGTTTTTGTTCTTGATATCCTTAATATTTTGTTTGTGATCAATCTCCTTGAGAATAAATTAAGGTTGGGCTTCTATTATATTTACTTACATGTGTTTGAGCTTTAATATGCAAACCAATACTGTCCTTGAAATGACAATATTCTGAATCAGATATGGAAACTGTTCAGCATGCCCCATGTGGTATACAGAATTTTAGAGACCTTTTCTCTAGATAGTACTGCTGTCAAGCTTGGTATCTCCTTAGTTATGACATCTTTTAGGTGCTTGGAGTTAGCTAACCATACATATGTGTTTCTGGAGGGGCAGGTGTTTGTTTTCTCAGGAATGTATTTGAGAGCAACAGAGATCCCAAAGGGTGAAAGAAAGTTATTTATAGACACAGTTACATCAAAGTAATGATCTAAGCCTCTGTCAGATTTCTTTACAGTGTGAAAAGGGGGTGGAGGAATTCATGATAATAGAAAGTCTTTACAGTAGTGGCTTTGATTTTCTGGGTAGTGCTGGTTGCAGTGACTGAGCATTAACCATATGCCTGTGGTTCTGCAGGTGCCTTGACAGAAGCTTATGCACATTTATTTGCAAGTGAGGAAGGAGGCTCAGAGAAGCAACCTACCTGAAGATCTGTAGGCAGTGGTGGGCTGGGCTGAAATTTACACCCCACTTTGCCTGTATTGCCAATTGCCTTTCATTACTACCATGATAAAAACCTATTTTTATGCTAGGAATAAGGAATGTGGTGTATACATGTTTCAGTAAAGACACCTATAGGCTGAGTGCAGTGACACATCTGTATTCCCAGTAGCAGGGAGAGGGAGATGGGGAGAGAGAGAGAGAGAGAGAGAGAGAGAGAGAGAGAGAGAGAGAGAGAGAATATAGTTATGTGTACAACTTTGGGAACAAGCCCATTCATGTGTGTGTGGAAATAATAATAGCCAAAATTAAAGTGCCCTTAACTTAGTATGTGCCAGGCATTAAGCTAAACTCTTTGCATATGTTAGTTTCTCAAACACCTTCAGCACCCTGTAAGCTGGATACCTTTACTGTCTGCAAATGAATAAACTGCAAGTTCAAATATTCTCAAGTGTAAAGAGCTATGGAGTCAATCAAACCTGGATTCACTTTTTAAAAATATTTTTATTAGTACATAGTGATTCCATTCACTGTGGGGAGTTGGTATAGGTGTATAATGCATCTTCAGTTTTTCTACTTCATCTTCCTTTCCCTTTTCTCCCCCTTCCCTTTATCTTTAAATCCCCTTCCTGTTTGCAAAGGATCTGTCTCCTGGATTCAGGGTCTTACCCCTTACTTACTTGCTCTATGACCTTGGTTGAGATTCTTAACTTCTCCGAGGTTCGCTTTGCCTGCAGAGACAGTGACGCCCATTCGATCAGGTGTAATGGGAAATGATATAAAATTACTCTGGTGTGCACATGGGAAAGAGGCCTCACTGTTGATGCTAGCTTTATTACAACTAGTAAATGGCACTTCATGTTAACATTGTTGCCATTAGACCTAGAGGCTTTTAAAAACTTCCTGAAATTTCAGGATTTCCCTGAATTTATCTTGCCGTGACTGGAAAGCTTTCCGGGTTGCATTTCAGCGTGTCCAAAGCAAGTTTCCCTAATGGCATTTCTGGAAGCAGGGCACATGGCCTGTAGCACAAGTGTGGACCTCCTTGTCACATTCACATATACTCCCATGCAAGTCCAAACACCAAGTGCAGTCTGCTCCATCTGAGCGTCATGTTGGCAACTTAGTGAATAAGAAGATTGTGTAATTTATTTGACTGCTAATTTAGTGTCAGGAGAGTTATTTTTAAAAAAGGAAGTGTCTTCTTTTGATCTTAAGTCTTTGATACCTCAGATCTTGAGCTCGGGAGGTGGCACAAAGATAAAAAGGATTAGAAAAATGAACACTTTTATAAGAAGCACTTGAACTTCAAAATAGCTGCATCTAGGTAGGGTCATCTTTTTAACCTATTCTCCAGAGACTGAAAACTGGCCCTGAAATCCTTGTTCTGGCAGATGACAAGTGGGAGGAGTATTTCTGGATACTTCTTGTCCTTAGTATCGTTAGCCTTAAATTGTAGGCTTTCTGGTATTCTTGGCCTTGACCGAAGAACCTAACTGGTAGGATCTGCGTGAACCCCTATACACTTGGTATTCTTTGGAATTTTTGGATGAACAGCTTTATTACTGTTTCACTTAAGTTGTTCAGAAGCGAAAGAGGCAGGGATGGATATAGTTGACTTCAAGTCTGATAAGTCTGTAGTATAGTAATGCTTCCAGCAAAAAGTAAGCACTGGATGAAGGTTGTCTCCTATTACTGGTGGGAGGGTTAGATGTTCTTCCTACATCAAAATCTGGCCTCCCCATGGCTTCCTACCCTGCTTTCCCTGCCACTACAATGTATTTAATCCATCTTTTACATGATATTTAAAAATATCATTGGATATTTTAAAATAACAGCATTTCTTAACTCTTCCTCTGGATCCTGCCCTGGGAGGAGCAGAGCCCTGTGCTTACCTTCCAGGTTTCCCCATGCAGCTCAGTGTAGATTGTGTTGGGAGCAGGAAGGCAAGACTGGAGAGCAGCTTCTTGGGACTGTCGTGAAGGGCATGGAGGAGGTGCTGGCCTCGGTCATCGTAAACTCTTACATGTGAACATTTCTGTGAGACCCTTTGTGCTAGACTTGAGCCATGGTGTTTGAGTTCATGTGACTCTAAGCTGGAGTGTGACCTGAAGCCAAGTTGCTGGGCTTGACTTTACTTGGATGCAGTGGCCAATCCAGAAGTTATCAGGATTTGTGCATGTGAATCAGGGCCTGAGCACTGGTTGGTTTATTTATTATTTGTCCTTCCCCACTTAACCTATGTTTTTAAAATGTATTTATTTAGTTATTTATAGTCATAGTCTCATTGTTTTGCCCAGGCTGTCCTGGGACTCTTGATCCTCCTGCCTCCTAAAGAGCTGGAATTAAAGACACATGCCACCACACCCAGTCCTGACTACCTATGTTTGATGCAAAAAGTTCCAAAGGACATTAAGGGTTTGGATATTTTATGTTAAGATAATATGTTTTGACGAGCAGATAATTGTATCTTCTTACCTTTTATGGCTTATAACTTTCCCTTTTATGGAAGGTTTGTAACCTGAGAAAAGGTCCAAATGTGATTTATTCATTAGGGTGTCCCACTAGAATATTGGTAGCAGTCCTGTTATTAATTATGACAGAACCATAGGCACAGCCTGGGATTGATTACATGGGGCAAACTGGGAGACCTGGTGGGGAGCCACAGCCAGCTTGTGTGTACATTTCTTCGTAACTCTGCATTCATTGTTCCTGCATTGTCCTTGCATCATAGATGTAATCACACACCAGAAGCAGGCAAACACTGAAAAATTGGGACATTATTTTCAGAGAGCCTGTGAAGTGTTTGCAGCATAGAGAATGCAGACACTTCACAGGCTCTCTGAGAATGCAAATCGCAGCAACTGAGATGCGATTCAGAGAGAAGTCGGAGAATATATCAATCTTGCTAGTTGAATTATTGAAATATTTAAGGTAGAGAACTGGAGGAAAGGGCAAGCGCATTGTTCTTTGACACAAGACTAGAAGTTAGGTGAGGGATCTTTATTATTTAATTTATTTATGTATGTATTTATTTTTTGCAGTGCTGAGGATCAAACTTAGGAACTTGTGTTTGCCACACAGATGAGCTATGTCCCTGGCCCTTGGGATCTTTAATTAGTTAATTAATTAATTAATTTTTGCAGCCTGTTCTGCTCACCTGGGGGTGGGACTGGCAAGGCATGTGGTGCTACGGAGCAAACCATGGTCCCTGCACTTGCCTAAGCACTGAACACTAAGCCATCTCGCCAGCCCTTGGGATCTTTATTTTTAAAATATTCTACAATATCTGCAGTGCTGCTATGGCAAAGAGTAGGATTTCCTAAAAGTCACAGTGTTGTCTGCCTCCCTTTCTCCTTCATGGATTCCTGCTCCAGATATAATTGGGTTCATTGCCCAATTACTGAGTTGGTGAACCAAATAAGCATTAGTCTGTCATGCATGTATTAAGGGAACCAAGCAAAGGAGAGCAGGAGTATGCATGTCTTATGCAGATAAGTATATGCACATGCACTCTCCAAAGCCGTAATCATAGGAAAAGCATAGCTTTGGATGTATTTATGTTTTATCTCATGATTTACTGTGTTTTTGTTTTTGAATGATTTGATTTATTATTATTTTTGTGGTACTGGGGATTGAACCCAGAGCCTTTACTCTGAGCTGTATTTCCAGCCCTTGTATTTTTTGAGTCAGCGTCTCAATAAGTTGCCAAGTTGTCCAAGCTTGGCCTGAACTTTTGATTCTTTTGCATTAGCGTCCCAGAGTGCTGGTGCTGCAGACATGCATCTGGCTTCTTGAATATTTCTTGAATGGCTGAAAAGTATCAGACTTTACTGTGCTTAAGAGGGTATTATGCATAGAGCTGCCATTAGTGTAAGGGTGTTCTTAATTTAATAGTATTTGATTCTAGGTCAAGGGTGGCACACACGCCAATATGGACTGTTTGTTATCATTGAAAGCTCTGGAAGGTTCACCATCACTATCCTAGGGCAACATGAGTTCCTTTCCTTCTTTCCAGATTATTCTTTTTAATTGTAAGTCATTGTGAACTAGAATGTAAGTGCCAAGGGAGCACAAGCCTGCTGACCACAGTGTTTCACCTTTTTCAGGAACAAAATAACTATTCAATTAGTTAGTGAATAAAACTGTAGCTGAGGCATTACTTGAGGCAGTTGCTAATGCCTTGGCTCTATCATAGCTTGACATGTTGCATGAGCAATTGGCATATCTTTCTTCAAACCCCATGCCAGCCCAGCTTGACTTTGAAGGTCTACCAGGCTTTCAGAGGCCAGGCTAGGATAAGTAAGTAAAGTTCATTTCTGGTAGGGAGCCCTGTTGTTCTGCTGGGTGATGCCACCTAGCAGTGCCTGTCCCTCTGCAGCCACTTTAATGAGCTTCTTCCTGCCATTAAATTGTCAGTAGTTTCCCTAGAGTACAAGCATGCTCTGGTGGCTTATCAAGACAGAAAGATAAACCTCTTGGTGGCTTAAACTGGTATTTGCTTAAGCAGGTAATGAGATTACCATCTTGAGCCCCAGCACAGGGAATTAGGAGACTTTAGGAGCCATTGCTGGTGGGTACTCTGCTCAGCTCTGGCTGTGGAAATGGTCACCAAAAGCAGTCACACAGGGGGATGGCCCTGGGAATGGTCAAAACTGAAATCTTCTTTGTTGTCAGTGACTGTCTTTCTTATGAAGGAAGTGGTATAATTAAAGTTGAAGACCCTATGGAAGGTTGATACTCACCTTCTGTTATCACTAGATAGGCAGAACTAGCGGCTTCTGAGAAATAGCAATGATTAGCAAAACTATGCGTAACTACTTTCCCTACGCCTCTTGCAGATTGAGAACATTACCATGGAATAGGGACCGAAATTCTTTCCCTTTTTCTTTTTCTTTTGAGACAGTCTCAGTATGTGTTACCCAGGTTGGCCTCTGTCACTGTCTTCCTGCTTCAGCCTCCAAACTTGCTGGGATTCCAGGTGTGTACCATCACACTCAGCTTGGGGACCAGATTGCATCTGCTTGCTGGTTCTTTTTCCTAAGGCCTGCAGCAGAAATACAAGGCCCAACCACAAGGATGCTGGGGAGGAGAGGAAGTCACTGGTCATTAGAGTGGCACTCTGTTTTCTACTTGATCTCTTATGGAGAGGCCACAGGACCTGGGAAGGAAGCGGCACTCAGTTAAAGAGTGCCTTGGGTGGTTTTATGTGGTTGTACATGGCCATTCATGTTTAAAAATAAGTATAAAGAAAACTTTGACTCTCAAATTTAGTTTTTCCTTTTTTTTTAGAACAGTGAATATCTTATTTTTTTTATTTTTTTCGATAATTTTATTGAAGAACAGATAGCAATGAGACAGTTTCAAATCAAATTAGTATTGTTTTCTTAGTAGTTATTTGTTGTAAAGATGCAAACATGGTATTCTATTTACAAACACTATTAGAGCAGATCCCACTATTCATTGAATTAAGAGAATGTAGCTATATATATATATATATAGCTTAACTGTTTTGAATATACATATACAAAATGGTCATTCATTTGTATCTCCCTTTTTTTTGGTTTTTGTCATTTAAATATTATAGGTGTGTGAATTCAACAACATATTCTAAAATAGTCCAGTAGTCCACAATAGAATTGGGTTTTATGTATGTCTGGGAATGTCAGAATTTGTTAACTAGAGCCTTTTACAGCTCAGCATATCAATATGGCTTTACTTTATATACCTCGTGTTTATACTTTTCTGCTGGATGGTTAAGACCAGGATAAATCAAGACCTATGGAACAAGAATTGTAGCTTTTGTATCTGATTAAGGTCAGTCAGATCCCCTCAGGATTTATCCTGAGACCCTGTACCACTGTTTGTAGATCCTTTGTCTGTGTCAGCCATGTGGATGACTCACGGCCATTGCTTGACTTATTTGCTTTCTGTGAAAGCCTGAGAGAATGTTTTCTCTCCATGTGACTCTCCTTAGGCACACTCTACATCATCAATCACATTGTTCTGTGGCCCCATAATCTCCTTGATCAGAAAATTTGGAACACAACTGAGTTGTATGATGTTACAGTACAGGTTCTCCTATGTCCTGAGCCTTAATTGACCTTGAAAGGCTAGGGTCACTGTCCTTGTAGCCCTCCTTTTTCTCTAATTTTTGGTCTGCAAACTTAGGTTGTTAACTCTCCAGAAGAGAAGCTTATTGTTATTACCGTACAACCGAGGCTGAATGTCAAACATCTTAGGCCTAACATAGAACAGGTATTTTTCATCAAGTAATGATATGTTAAACTTTAAGTCCCTACAAAATATAACATAAAAATTAAAAAAATTTAAAATGTATTTTAAAAATAAGAATAAACAATTACATATGTTTACCCATAAGTTTGGAAATGTAACCATATACAGCACTGTAACAGGACAGTACCACAGCACTCCTTTTTCTGTCTTCTGCCTTCATTCACCACCCCACTCCTTTTTAAACAAACATCTACCTTAGAGACAGCATGGCAACAAACAGCATGTCATTACAAGCAGCACATATTCAGAATACCAAAATGATAGGCACTCCAAGCATGAACCTACTATGACAGATTGCCATCTTCAGTACAGTTGCTTAGTTCACAGGTATCAGTATTTATAGTTAGTCAGGGTGAGAATCCTTACAGTTCACTGCTAGATTCAAAAATCTTCTGAAGATTCTGAGGATCATTGCCTTACCCATCTTGTACGTATAACTGTATGGCTTTGCCTCTGTCATGTTTCCTAGTTCTTCTCCTTGCTCTTTCTTCATTGTCTAGTCTACGTTCTTGCTTTCCTTTTAATTGTGTTATACCTTTCTATTTATAACTCTTCTTTTGCATTTTTATACTAGGGAGATTATCTGATATTTACACATGCGTATCTGTGTTTCACTTACAAGTATATCTTCAAGTGGTATCCACTTAAATATGAAGGCTTCAAGTTTATCATGCTTTATAACAGAGTAATATTCCATTGTATAAAAATACCACATCTTTTTCATCCATGCCTCATGTGACGGGCATCATGGTTGTTTCCGAGATTAAGCTATCACAAATTGTGCTGCTATAAACATAGGTATACATATATCACTGAGATATGATGTTTTCAGATCCTCCAGGAAAATTCCCAGTAGGGGGATAGCTGGTTTGAATGGGATTTCAAGGAGTCTCCAAACTGATTTCCACAATGGTTGCACCAGTCTACATTCCCACCAACAGTGGAGAAGGGTTCCTTTTTCCCCACATCCTCTCCAACATTTGTTGTTGGTTGATTTCTTTATGATAGCCATTATTTCTGGGGTGAGATGATACCTCAGTGTTGTTTTAATTTGCATTTCACAGATGGCTAGTGATATGGAAAATTTTTTCATATATTTATTCGCTTCTTTAGTTTCATCCTCTAAGAAGTGTGTGTTCATTTCAGATGCCCATTTCTGGATTGAGTCTTTAAATTTTGGGGCCTTAATGTGTTTTAGTTCTTTATAAATTCTGGAGAGCAGACCTTTGTCTGAATACTTATTTGTCAAGATTTTTTCCAGATTTGTGGGTTGCCTTTTCACTTTGTTGGTGATTTCTTTTGACATGCAAAAACTTTTCAATAAGAGGTTCCAGTTATGAATTCCAAATTTAGTTGTTGTAAGTACTAAAAGTGAAATTGCCTTAAGGACTTGAGGAAGACACAGGAAGAAAAAGGTTTTTTTTTGTGTTTTTTATTTTTAGGGATTTAATGTTTTCTAGATTCTGTCATCTCCAGCTACATCTTACCCCTAGTTCCCCCTGGTCTAGATTCTAAGCTAAGAATACATTGACTGCTACTACCAGAGTGACACCTCACAATATAACTTCCTTTGCTCTTTCACACAATTTTGTTTTTCAAATCTTAACTTTCAAACATAGTTTTCAAAGGGGCCAGCCAAATAGCTCAGTTGATTAAGGGCCCTGCTGTGCTGGCCCTGCCTCTGGGGAATGCTGGGATAGCAATTGAGACAGGGCTTGGTGGCAAGCCCCTGTAATCCCAGTGCTTGGGAGGCTATAAGCAGGGGGATCACTATGAAACCAGTCTATGTAGTGAGACCCCGTAGACCCTGTAATAGAAAGAAAGGAAGGGAGGGAGGGAGGGAGAGAGAAAGAGAAAGAAAGAAAAAGAAAGAAAGGAAGAAAGAGAAAGAAAGAAAGAAAGAAAGAAAGAAAGAAAGAAAGAAAGAAAGAAAGAAAGAAAGAAAGAAAGAAAGAGAAACATAGTTTTCATATTGGTGTTCCTGTTGTTTTTATTTCACATGGCTCTGGGCCTCAATATAGTCACAAATCAATGAGTATCCACATTACTTAAACACATGATGAGTACTGTTGACAGAGCTAAATTCTGTGGAGGAACACATGCTTACCTTTCAAATGGCAGTTACTGGAAAACACACTAATCAATGAAGTTTTTGTTGTTGTTGTTTGTATTTTTATTCTTTTTGGGTTTTCCTACACAGCTCGGACTTGTAGTGATCCTCCTGCTTCCCCAGCACAGGGATTACAGGCATTCCCAAGTCCAGGGTTCTGGGGTCAGCACAGCGTGCGGTACCAGAGATCAAACCCAGGTCCTTGCACTTGCCAGGCAAGTGCTTAGACTACCAAGCTATCTCCCCAGCCCATTGAAGTTTAGTTATAAGTACATTTTTTTAAATCACAGGCATGGAGTTTAATCATGCATGGGCTGACATTTAGAGCTTAAAAGCTATACATAAAATTTAAAAATCACTGGCAGCACTCAAATTATAAACTGTGCACAAATAGTGTTATTGACAAGCAGTCAGAGGTGTCCCAGGACTAGATGTTCAGCTGGGTCGTTGTTGTGGGTTGCTGTCAACTGTCAGCAAAGCTCTGCCATCCTGCTTATAAGCAAAGGCAACTCTTTAAATTCACATTTTTCACTTTTAAGATGTGGTCTGGCTATTTATAGCACCTACTTGGATTTAACTACAATAGAATAATTGACCAGTGGGAATTCTAAGGGCCCCTGAGGAGCTTGTTTGGTAATCTTTTTTTTTTTAATTTTCAGTTTTTGGTATATTAGTGGTTGATCCTAGGGTCATATGCATGCTAGGCAGATACACTGCCCCTGAATTCTACAGTGTCTTTTTAATAAGTACCTCAGGTGGTTCTCTTATGATGAGGCAAATTTGAGAAACTACTTGGTTGAACTTGGCTAATCAAATTTAGTTCTGCTAAGTATTAAAATTTAAATTTCCTTAAGGAAGTGTGGTTGTGAGTAAGGCATAGAGACCTGGTTTGAATTGCAAATGCAAAGTAGCTTCTAGTATGGCATTCTCTTCATTCTGTGCTGAAGTTGCATGTGGAGCAAAATGTAGAGGCCAACTTTCATGGACGTCAGACACTTTTGCCTTAGGAATCCCCTTCCTCCAAGAAAAAAATTAAATTTATGACTATGTTGGTACAAAGATGAATGTTTTACTATGACCTATGACTACATGTTCTTCAACCTGAAAGCTTGATTTCAAAAGAAAATAAAAATATTTTCATGGGTTAAAAAAAAGTATAGTAGGTCCTGTACAGCAGACCAGCAGTTCCTAACACATAAGGTAGCCTTGAGTGGCCTTCATAAAGTCAGACTCCACTGCTCTGTAGGTTTGATGTGCTAGTATTTTGACTTGCCTCAGAGTTATGAGAGCAATCTTTTCTTATGAGAATGTGATTGGCTTTTTGTTTCTGCCCTTGTCTAGGGTAGAAGGAGAATGCTGATCAGAAACTGAGACTATGCCGGGTGAAAAGGACTATTGTCACAAAGATGTGTAGACATCTTTATAGTATATGGACCAGGCTGGCCTGGAACTCAAAATCTTGCCTAAGCCTATTGAATACTAAAAATGCCAGTGCACACCAGCACATCTGGGTGATCTAAAGTTCTTTTTACTCCTAGAGTTCAGTGTTTCTGCTGGGTATAGTGGCACATAACTGTAACCCCTGCTACTTGGAAGGCCAAAGCAGAAGCCTATATCAAAACAGAAATGAATATTTTCTCTTAGTTTAATGAGAAGAAAGATTTGTACTAATTTGGAGCTTTTCTATGTCATGTGTGTCTCTGTAGCAAAAGGAGGCACAGAGGCATCTTGGACACTCAATGTCCTGATCTGTGTGCCTCAGGATTGCCTGCTCTGCAGAGTATTCAGCAGAAGCTATGTTCAACCCCTACACCATACTTGACTATTTCTTTTACTAAAAATTAGCCTCAGACTCACTCCCACCCATGTATTATGCCATAAATTCCCTGCTGTTCAAATCAGATGTGATGTCTTTTCTTTTTATTTATTTATTATTTTTTAACTATAATTAATTATTTTTTCATTAAATTAATACATTGCAAACTGCTTTCATAATGTTTTGGTATCGTACAAGGTGCATACATGATATTATACTTACAGCCATTATTATAGCAAATGTCTCTTATCAGTAAATTAAGAGAGTGTAGCTGTTTATGTATCTTCTTTTTTATACCTGAATTCCATCAAAGATTCAATAATTAATACTTTCTACCTTGTTATTTTCCTAGTGGTTGTCCATAGTATTAGAAGCTAACATAATGTCTTGTCCAACCACTATTAGTGCAAGTCTTGCTTCTCATAGAATTATGCAGAAGCACAGCATATTTATGCTAAATGTACTGTTTATACACACACATCATGATTCTTCCTTTCTATACCACTTCCTTTGTCTACACCTGTCAAAGATGGGCACTCCATTGTCATTTAACTAACTTAGGTGCTTGAACTCGACAACACAATCCAACACAGTCCAGCATTCCACAATAATAGTAAGTTATCTGAAGAAGTTGTTGACTGTAGCCATTTACAGCTCAACTTATTATTATGGCTCTGCATTGTATATGTCATTTTTAACTTTTCTGCTGGATGGTGAAGACCGAGACAGAGCAAGACCTATATACCAAAACATGTAGTTTTTGTTTCTGATGAGGTCAGTGAAGTCCCCTCAGGGTTTATCTTGTAATCCTGTACCTTACTCTGTAGATCCTTTGTCCATGTCATCCATGTGGATGAGTCACGGCCAATGCTTGACCAGTTTGCTCTCTTTGAGAGCCTGAGAGAAAGTTTTCTCTCCATGTGACTCTCCCCAGATACACTATAGATCATTGATCACCTTGTTCTGTGGCTCCATAGTCTCCTTGTTCAGAAAATTTGGGGCACAACTGAGTTTCATGATGTTACACTACAGATTCACCTATGTCCTGAGTCTTCTCTGACCTTGAAAGGCTAAGGTCAAAATGTTGACTGGCCTTGCGGCTCTTTTATTTATTCAATTTTGATCTGTGAACTTAGGTTGTTAACCATCCAGAAGAAAGGCTGATTAGTACCCTGCAGCATATACCATTCAGTTTGCCCTGATTATCTAACTCAATTGTTTTTAGTTGTTGTTGTACATTTGTATTTGTATTTCTTCTTTTCACTTCTTATACTAGGGAGACTATATGATATTTGCACATGTGTGTCTGGTTTTGTGACGTCTTTTCCATGCTATTTCTTTTACCTTCAAATTTTTTCCTTCTCTTCTTCTCCACCTGATTTATCACTCCTGTCTCAACGGCCTCCATCCCTCAAAGCAAGTGTCTTGCTGGCATTTTGTTACAGCGACACGTGTCTGCAGGAGCTTCTCCTGGCACTGTGCAAGTACACAGTTGTGCTCCACTCACTTATGTGTCTCCACTACACTATTTAACTCTGCAGAAGAGAAACTGTCTTTGGACATCTTTTTCCTGTTTCTCAAACTACAAAACATAACCTCTGTCTCTGTCTCTGTCTCTGTCTCTCTCTCTCTCTCTCTCTCTCTCTCTCTCTGTCTTTTTCTCTTTCTCTGTGTGTGTGATATGAAGTAAAAGAGTTTAATCAATGACCAATAAATGAAATAAAATCTGCCCTTGCTAGGGAGAACCAGCTCAAGTTGTGAAAAATAAAAGTATGAATTATAGTAAGTTACTTGAAAAAGGCAACTCCGATATAACATGAATAGCTTTTGATTGTCATCAGAGGGGCCCAGTCTTTAGACATAAAGCAAGAAAACCAGCTATTACGACCAGAAGATGAAGAACATCTAACACTATCAGCGTGGTTCCATCTGTGGTGCACTGGAGCCTGGCATCTCCTCATGGAGGTATTTGCCATCTCCAGGAGCTCAAGTCTCAACTTCTGAGCCAGAGATAAAGCCACAAAATAATAATAGCATCACCAGTTACCATTTTAGGGACACGTGTTAGTCAGCTTTCTGTCGCTGTAACAAAATACCTGAGAAAAACAACTCAAAAGAAGGTAAGATTTATTTTACCTCATGGTTCCAGAGATTTGAGTCCATGTAACTCCACAGTGTTTGGGCTCTGCACATCATAGCAGGAAGTACACAGAGCAGCAGAGTGGCCCGGAACAAAGGTTAGGAACAAAACACAGCCTTGGGACATACCTCAGTGACCTGCCACCTCCAAGGTGGCCTCACCTTGAGGTTCTACCACTTCCCGATAGTCCTATAAGCTATGAATCCGTCTGTTGATGGGGTTAGCGTCTTCATGACCCAGTTACTGCTTCAGAGCCTTCTTTAAATATTGCTGTGTTGTAGACCATGCCTGCAACACATAGCCTTTGAGGAGACATTTTGGATCTAAACATTGCAGTGCATACCTTTTTATTAACACAGATTTGCAGTACATGCAGTTTACAATCTCGTTGGAGAATGAGGGCTTGTATATCACACAGCTTGTTTCTTCTCCGGATCCATTTCCCTTCTCTCTCCTTCCCTTCTTTCTCTAATTTTCCTTTTTGTATTTTCATTCTTTTTTTGTTGTTTGTTTGTTTGTTTGTTTATTTTTGGCGGAACCGGGGATTGAACTCACATCCTTGTGCTTGCCAGGGAAGCGCTTATTCCACTGGGACATCTCCCTGGCACCTAAGGATAGTTTTTTTTGTTTGTTTGTTTTTCATTCTTGTTGATATTGTTCATCTTAGCTCACATTTATGGCAGGTGATGTTTACATACATTGAGATTATTAGGTTCCTGTATAATACATGGTGTATCAGTGACTTTCTTCACTACTGGGACAAAATATCCAACAGCCACAATTTAAGGAAGATTTATTTTTGCTCACAGTTTGTAGAGACTTCAGTCACTAGTTGCCTGTATCCAAGGCAGAGTGATGTGGGAGGAGAGAAACAGCTCACCAGCTGACAGCAGGACACAGAGCAGAGAGCCACTGGTGATCCGGCTTCTCCAACCAGGCACCACCTCTCAGCATCACATTTAGCTATAAATTCGTCACTGGGTTAATTCAGCGATGAGTGAGTATCTTGCTCCCTAAAGCCATGGCTTTCATTCTCTCTCTCTCTCTCTCTCTTTTAGTATATTTGGTACAGGGTCTCACTATGCAGCTTGGACTCATAATGATATTCCTTTTTTAAAAAAAAAAAATTAATTTTACTTTTATTTTTTGTTATTTTTTGGCAGAACCAGGGATTGAACTCAGGACTTTGCGCTTGCCAGGCAAGCACTTGTTCTGCTGAGCCATCTCCCCGGTCCCCTTATATTGATATTCCTGTCTCAGCCTCCCCAGCACTGGGATTACAGGCCTACACTATTATACCCAGTCTGGTGGCCAACTCAGTGTGGTTGGGGGGTAGAGCCAGCGTGGTACATGGTGCCGGGTACTACGTGCCTGGTCCCCGTGCTTGCCTAAGCAGATGCTTAGTTCACTGAGCTATCTCACCAGCCCCCTTCTCTTTCTTGCAAATGAAATACATTTACGACTTCCCCAAGGGATACTGTTGTGCCCCAACACCACAGTCAGAGCATTAGGACAATGCCCAGTTCAGGCTCTAAATCAAGAGACAATACAAACTTGGTGCTATACAAATCCTGAATGTGGCTCCTCCTGATCTTGAGATTTCAAACAAAGAAGACAAATATTTTGTTCTTCACTGCCTGCACATTGCATGTTAGTGTAGCAAACTAAAAATAACTAGATAATTCATTTTATGCTGCCCTTCTAAAGTTGTGTGAATGGGACATACCCAGAAGTCACTCACCTTCTGTCCTTCTAAAATGCTGCACAGTTCTGAAATCCCTTGGGCTTCTTACTTTGCAGATGGAGGGTGTTGCTTTGGGACCCTGATTGTCCCTGTGAGGGCCTGCCCATTCCATTGTTCACTTTCCCTCTTACAACCAGTCCTTGGCAGCCTCTCTTTTTCCAGTAACCCCTTGACCTCATCTGCTAAATAAAAATTACAAGAGGCCACTGTTTTGGAATAAACTGTGAGAGGCCTCCTCAGGCCAGGCTGACAACAAAGATGGAGTCATTTGAGCAAAAGTTCTGGGTTCCAAGTCTGAAGGAAGTAGTTTACCTCACTTTCTGAGAAATCAAGATTGGAGAGGCTAATGGCCGGACTTCCTGGAGAGGCCCTTATCAGTTGGCATGACAGTGAAGTTTCTTCTGTCCTACTCTTTATGCAAAAGAAGCAACTGAATGTTAACCTATCAATGTTTTTTCTATTATTTTGTTTCCCTGTCTCTGACTTATAAGGAAAGTAGCTTTGAAGCAAGCAGTTTGCTTTTTGTTCATTTCTGGGTTCTTCAGCGTTTTTTCTTTCTTTCTTTCTTTCTTTCTTCCTTCCTTTTTTTTTTTTTAACCAAGGATCCAACTCAGGACCTTCGCTTTCCAGGCAGGCACTTTGCCTTTGAGCTATATCCCTTGCCCTAGCCTGTTTTCTGTCTATAAATCCAAATTCCTTTGCTCAGACCATTGGAATACTTATTCTGTTTTAGAGAATGAAGTGTTTTCTAAACCTAGAACTGAAAATGGAGTCAGGCTGGGGTTAAAATATGGGTTCGATATGCCTAAGACCTTGGGTTTGATTCCCAGTGTGTGTATGTGGGGAATCCTTTATGGAAAATAAAGTCAAAACTAAGTTGTTCTCATTCAGTGCTTTGACAAGTCCAGTGCTGAGGAATGTGCTTTCCTTGGAAGCAGAGCAGCATTGGCTGTCTTCTGGTTTAGATAACAGAGGGCTCCATAATTCCTTTGGGTCCTAGATCATTTTCCCATCCATGTGAGGTCCAGGCTTATAAACCTCAGGGCCTCACACATGCCAGGCTAGCAAGCACTCCTACTGAGCCACATACCTAGCTCTTTAAAAGTTCTATTTTGAGGGCTGGCCAAATAGCTCAGTGAATGAAAGCGCCTGCAAACAGGCTCAAGGCCCAGCGATTCGATCCCTGGGCCTGCCACACCGGCCCTAGCATGCTGGGAAGGCAATAGAGGACTGGGTGTGGTGGCACACATGTGTGTAATCCCAGCTCTTGGGAGGTTGTAAACAGTCTGATCTAGTACTGAGACACTCAACATCCTGTAGATCCTTCCCTAAAATACAAAAAAAAAATTTTTTTTAAATGAGCCAATATCTAAATTGCCCAGGTTGTCTGAATTTGAAGTCATCCTCATCTTCTTGAGTAGCAGAGATTACAGGCAGACACCCCTGAACCCTGCAATTTCCTCTCCATTTGATTTCAGTTTATTTCCACATGCCTCATAGGTAAGCCCTCAGTTCTACTCTAGGCATACTTATTCTATTTGTTGTACACCTTTGAGGTTTTGCTTCTGTGTCTTTACTGACTTAATTCTTCCTACCTTAAATGAGTCTAGTTTGGTCAATGAGCTCACACTTCAAGTTTCTTTCCCTTGAGTTTTTCTTATGGAAGTGTTGCAGATTGATTGAGCTGCAAGAATGACAGCAAGGCTGACTGTAATAGGCCACACAGGTCTCAGAAGTGTTGTCTGTCTGAGGTCCATACTGAGCAAGCACAGCATAGTTACTGAGAAGCTTAGAAAGTACAAATCATTGACAAAGGTCAATTTACAAGAAGCCCTCTAAATCACAAGATTTTGGTCAGTCACATACGGTAGTTATCGTAATACATCAAAGTACACAAGATTTTCTTCTGGTCTCTAATGACAGTTCTGAGAAAACAAACAGGATTGTTCTGTTCCTGACAGCTGGCTGCCAGGTATGGCATAGCAGCTTACTGAGTGTGCAAGTAAAACATCCTCTTCTTTGTTTTCCCCAAACTTCATCCTCAGAGATCTGTCATTAATCATACAGCAGGAAGACGAAGCAAGGACAACCTTTTGTCTATCTTTTCTTGGAGAGGGCTTAACCTTTTTGGAGTGTTAATATGGGTTTGGTTGCCATTCTTTGTATTTGAGAACGAAAACCTGAAAGCAGAGTGTTGGGCTGGAGCTATCGCTTAGTGCATAGGCTCAGTGTTCAGTCCTCACTACTGAAGAAAAAAGAAGCCCTAAGTGTTAAGTGCTCATTGATTTGTTGGACTCTTTTATTGGAACCAAGGATTGAACTCAGACCCTTGTGCTTGCCAGGGGAGCACTTATTCCACTGAGCCATCTCCCCAGCCTTGTTGGACTTTTTTTTTTAACTGAAAGGCTTTCTCAGGTTTATTTTTTACTATGTTAGGAAAGAGACATAGCACTTTTTCCACCCTCAAGCCTGACTTTATGGACTTTATTCTCTTTGTGTTTGTTTGTAAATCAGTTTCTTTGTTGCTTTTTAAAATGCAACCAACAGTAGCTAATAATACGCAACAGATGCTACTGACTTTTAACTTTCTAACTTTTTTACTACATCAGCTAATTCTCTAGGTATATTACTTCTTTCCACATTATCAGAGGTGTTTGCTTTGCCAGAAGCTTTTCTGCCTTCAGCATCTGCTTGCTCCCTTCTTGGTGTCTGACCTCCAAGCCTTGGCCATATGTTTTGTTGCAAAGCCACTCTGTGCTTCGAACATCAGTGAGAACAGACTGGGAGCTGCTGCAAGAACAGATAATACCCAGATCTCCCTAATTTAAAAGCAGCCAAAAGATTTACTTATTTGTGCTTTCAGAAGGCACTAACACAACTATTCCATTTAATGGTTTTCATTGGCTTTACTTTCTTTTTTTTTTTTTTTGGTGACATCAGGATGGTATCATGTACAGGATATCTCTCTCTGTCTATACAATGTCCCTAAAGCAACTTCAAGCTACAATTACTTCTTGGTCATGGCCCAAAACTGTCTGTATTGCTCGGCATCAAAGTCATCAATGAGCTCTGGCTCCTCCTCTTTCTTGTGTTGGAGCTGAGCCTCTCGTTTCCAGAGCCTGGCCCGGTGCTCCTCAGGGGACAAGGTGTCCAGGTCCAGGGGCATTGCCAACATGCGCCATGGTGCCCAGTAGCGGATGTGAATGGTGGAGCTGTCCTGCTTGACAAGCAGCACTGGGTAGAGGCATGTGTAGGCCTGGCGGTGCAGGCGAGTGAGTGCAGCCCTGCTGCTGTCTGCCCAGCTTTTGGAAGTGTGCAGACAGCGGGGCCTGAACGCAGCTGCTTTCATAATGCTCTGCAGTAGCAAGCTAAATAGGCTGCCCACAGCTGCCATTCTCCTTTAGGGCCTGATCTGTCCCTGTGTGTCTGAGCAAACTGTAAGCTGAGCCCTGGCTTTACTTTCAATTGTAGAATCAGTCAACACTTCATTCTCGAAGACAGAGTATGTTTTCTAGTGGGTCAAGCACAGGAGGTTGACTATAGACAGAAAGGACCAAGAAGACAGGGGGAAAAAAAAAACACCAAAAAATTGATTAGTCATTTCAAAGTTAATTTTCTTTTCTTGTAGTGGAGGAACAAAGACACAGAATAATAGAAAAATAATTTAATAGGTTAACATTAGGGTACTTCTTTTGCACAGGAATAACTTTGGTAACTATCAAATAAAGTGGAGATGTGTGGGAAATTTGGACATTACCTGTCTCATACCGATTTCTCACAAGGTCAAATGGCAGGTTTAGTTTAACTGGTGTGAATGAATCTATTTTGATTACTAGCCTGATCTACTGATGCTTCATGTAGCGGCTTCATCCAGAACAGTGGCTGCCAGTAATTTTCATTGAACACTGTTTTGCATTGGACTTCTTACAAATTTGAACCTGGTCTTCTGCTGAACATTCTTTTTTTTTTTTTTTTTTAATGAGCAGAATAGATTTATTGAGGGAAAGAAAGCTCCTGTCTGAGAGAGGGACAGGAGGGGGGCCCTGAGTGGGTAGTTCCCCTGCTGAACATTCTTGATTAATACTCAAGATTCAATTTTCTTTTCTTTTTTTATGACACCTGGTTTAGAAAGTAGGAGTAAGGAATGTTTGCAGATACTCTATCCAGAACCATCGTATCTCCTGGCATACTTGACTAGGCTCTTATCAGTAGTTTGGCTGTATGTTGGAGTACCTGGGTATCTTGGAACAATGGCAAATGTGAGTCATGCGTGGCAGCTGTGCTGGGATGTTCTTCCCTTTCTCTTCTATCACATCTGCATGTTCTATTTGGGAAGTTTAGGGGTAAATGGATTCAACATCAAGAAAATGAATAAAACTATGTGTAAGATATAAGTGTTTTGAAAAAAACATTACAATGTGAGATAACAATTATTTTTTTCACAAAGATGAGAAGTGAATATAACATAAATAAAACCTAGATCCTCACTCATGCCAGGCTAGCTAGCTATCACTGAGTTATATTTTCAGCCCCTTAAATGCAACTTCTATTGCCACTTAAATTAATAGAGTACTTACAATCTTTATTCCCCCCTGCTTTAATGCAGACTGCTGATATAACACTGAACTATATTTTTAAAGCTCTACACTGTTTTCCCACTGTTGTGTTGCCAACAAATCTTTGAAATGGCTCAAAATTGAACAGTAGGTGAAGCAGAAAGAAGAAACTAGGGTTTAAAATAACTTATCAAATGCTAAGGCTTCCCTTGTAGTGTTTCTTAAAAGGGAGACCTCTTTGCAGTTACCTGTACTTAGCAAGATCCAACCAAACAAAATGTTATGTGGGGGCTCTTCCCAAATCCCAGTGATTGCTACTGATATTGGATGACTCCTTGTTTAAGGGCATGCCCTGGTGTTTGTTTTCTTTAGTTTTGCCACTCAAAAGCTGGAGTTTTTTGGTTTTTTTTTTTTTACAAAACTGGATTATTTTCTGGGTTTTACATAGCTTTTTCTGTCTGTAATGCTGAGGTATCTCATACAATATTTTCCATTGTCGAATTCCTTTGTTTTTAATTTCTATATGTGTTAAAAGTTCTGAGTGTCGAATATTCTCCTTCCTTCTCTCCAGATCTCTAGCCACTGCAAGTACAACCTGCACTCCACACACCAACCTCACATCATCAGATTCAACCTGCACTTCTTCCTTACCTTACTTCAGGCATGTCATTAAAAACAGATAATCCTTCTTTCCTTCCTCCCCTTTCCTTCTTGTTTTTAAACCACATGGTGTATTTTTTAAAAAATGTTTACTTCTAGCTCTCTCTCTCTCTCTCTCTCTCTCTCTCTCTCTCTCTCTCTCTCTCTCTCAAGTGTATTTGGTATTTGGTACAGGGTCTGCAGGGTTTACAGGGTCTCACTACGTAGATTGGACTCAGAAGTGATTTTCCTGTTTTCAGCTCCCAAACCCTGGGATTATAGATGTGCACTACCATGCCCAGTCTCAATCACTGTCTCAGCGTGCCCCTGGGGCAGGGCTGGCACACATGCTGGGGATGGAACCCTGATTGCTGTACAGGCACTTTAGTCTGCTGAGCTGTCTGGATGGACCTCAATTTCTTTTTTTCTTCTAGCCATCTCTTGCTTTCCTTGTTAACAAAAAATTGGAGAAAATCTTTACAGTCAACTGGAATAGCTTGTTCTTTTTAATGGCTCCCTAGAAAGGTTTTTTTGTTTTGTTTTTTACTTTTCATTTTAGTACTGGGAATTGAACTGAGGAAGCCACAGTTTAGAAATCAAACTTTATTGAATGATTCCTTGTTAAAGGGCATGCTCTGGTGTTTGTTTTCTTTAGTTTTGCCACTCAAAAGCTGTTCCAAAGAACGTTCTTAGACTGGGTCCTTGAATACTTGGGTCTTTCATTTTACAGCCAAAGAGAAGTGTTATCTTGGCTTCAAACATATGTTTTTAATAAATGTTGGCAGAATCTTTCTAAATGACATCTAGAAATTTCCAGAAGGCCCTTCCTTCATCCTGCCCAGTAGCAGGTATCTCTTCCCTGTTTTGCTAAGAAAATATAATTGTAACATTGGTTGTATATCCCAGGCACCTGTTAATATGCCATGAGATATTTCAGTAATTCCTTTTAGAAAGACTGTGGTCAGCTTTTATGGTTGGGGATGCTTATGTTTTTTCTTATCTTTTTTCTTTCCCTTGTGTATTTGGTACAGGGTCTCACTATGCAGCTGGGACTCATAGTGAACCTCCTGTTTTCAGCCTCCTCAGTGCAGGGATTATAGGCGTTCGTCACCACACTGGTACTTGTTCACCTGCTCAGCATGACCTGGGGTCAGAGAGGCATGCTGGACAGGAGATCAAATGCTGATCCTTGCTCTTGCCAAAGCAGGCACTTAGTTCACTGAACTATCTCGCCTGCCCGCTTGTGTTTTTTTCTTTCATATTTCTTAAAGATTCATAGCTCATAGCAGAGAGGGGGTAGGGTACCATGCTAATGCACCTTAATCCCTTTACTAATAGGAAGTTAAGATTCAAAGAAGTGGACAGAGCTCCAGGGAGCTGGTTCAGGTGGCCCCTCCTGAAAGCAGTTGTTCTGCATCCTAATCTAGGGCTTTAGCTGTTACACCATGCTGCTCCCACACTGGGCCACGCTGACAGTGGGCTTCAGAGGGCAAGCCAACAGACTTCACCTGTGAGCTAAATTGACTAGGACAGATAAGCTGGGTCTGGTGTTCTGTTGCCTCCCACTAGGACAATCAAGCTTCCCATCCTGCACAGTCAGGCTGGGGTTTGCTTTGTAAACTTCTGAAAAGATAATAAGAAATTTTTAAATTTGGTTTTAGAGTTTCTTGTTCTTAATCTTGTGGGGCTTAGAATTTTACTTTTCTGTATGTTAGAGCTCACCAAATATGGAGAAACTAGGTTGTATCATTGTTAAAATAACAACAGTGAAGTTCAGGAAAACTGGATCATAGGTGTACCTAGCGAAAGACCCTTGTAGGTATCCTTATATATCTCACAACACATACAGTCTGATAGATGTAATATGTATAGTCTGACAAGGGTTTATGTGAATGTTTTCTAGGGCTGGAATAAAATAAACTTGGTGAAGGAAGCCATTTTTGCTTCTGAATCTTTAAGCTGTTTGACCTACCCCAGCCTCCATTTGTTGACTGTTGAGACTCAGGGAGGAGGTCCACTTTGTTGCCCCGGCTGCTGTGCTCAGTGATCTCCTACCCTCCTGAGAAGTAGGACACAGGTGTGTGCTGCTATCCCTGGTTTAAACTCAGTTTAAATGGGAGGGTTCAGGTTTAGTTAATGGCCTCTCCTGAGGGAAGTGAAATGGAAGACTCCAGCGGTCAGTGGCTCCTTTGGGCTTGCTCTGTTTTTCACTGCAGAGCATTTGACAGCACAATATGAACTTTCCAGGACGCTTTTCAATATAACCCATTTAGGTGCCCCAGCCCTGTCTGAATAGCGATGAAAGTAATTGTGGCGGAGAGTCACTTAGCGTCAGATAAATATCTGAAAGAAATCAAGTACTTGTAGATCTAGACACAAGCCTTAGTGGCTATTTCTGGAGCTGCAGTGCCCATGGTTCCTCTGTGCACTATCCCAATAACTACAGACCAGAACCACTGAGGAAATGAGGCTCCGGAACTTAAATCATCAAATGAAATCAACATCTATGGGAAGGAGACCAGGAATGAGTGTTAAAAGCTTTCCAGATGACTCTAACTCACGTCAGGGCTGAGATTCTAGGCAAGCCATTGAGGAGAGAGTTTCTCTGCCTTCTGCAGAAAGAAGTAACATAAGTTGTTAGATTTCTGCCTCACTAATGGTCATCATGCCTGCTCATTATCTCTCAAAGTGCCCTTGCTTTCCCTTCTCCTTCTTAAATACTGTGGGCTCACATTGTACAAAATCAGCTTATAAGTCAAATTCTAAATCACAGAAAAAAATGCCTGAAAAGGGACTTTGTGCTTTAGAAACTCTTGGTACACACCAAGTAGTCAGTTTTTTCTTTGTCATTGGAACAGGTGAGTTTCTCTGGCTACAAATCTAATGAAAATAGCATTTAGGAGCCTTGATGTATGTAAAAACATACAGATCTTTAAGTACTAGAATAGCACTTAGCTTGGCAAGACACGGAAGCCCTGAAAAGCACAACTTAAACTGGAGTAGGAAGCTGCAGAATTGTGCTTCTTGTCTCAGTCCTGAGGCCCACTCAGACATTGAGTCTGGTGGGAGCAGAGTTGTGGGTATGACTGGCCTTATAAGTTTTTGTGCCTTTCAAAAAACATATATAGTTGAATTCAAAAATTGAATATTGGGTTGGACAAATAGCTCAGTGAATTAAAGTGCCTGCAAGCAAGCACAGGGGCCAGGGGTTCGATCCCTGGGCCTGCCATGCTGGCCCTGCCCCCGGGGTGCACTTAGCCAACAATTAAGACTGGGCATGGTGGCATGTGCCTGTAATCCCAGCTCTTGGGGGGTTGTAAAACAGGCGGATCACTATGAGTCCGATCTAGTAGTGAGACCCTGAACACCCTATAGACCCTTCCCTAAAAATAAAAAATAAAAAAAATTGAATATTAGATGTATTTTGTTACTGAATATTCAAAAATTGAACTTTTTTTGCTTATATAGAATTCAGCATGTTTAGATTTTGTGTATATAGGATTTACTCTTTTTCCCGTTCTCTAGCATTCCCGTGGTTTGGAATGGATATTGGTGGAACCCTGGTTAAGTTGGTCTATTTTGAACCAAAGGATATTACAGCTGAAGAGGAACAAGAGGAAGTGGAGAACCTGAAGAGCATCCGGAAATATTTGACTTCTAACACAGCCTATGGGAAATCCGGGATCCGAGATGTCCACCTGGAATTGAAAAATCTGACTATGTGTGGGCGCAAAGGGAACCTGCACTTCATCCGCTTTCCCAGCTGTGCCATGCACACGTTCATTCAAATGGGAAGCGAGAAGAACTTCTCCAGTCTCCACACCACCCTCTGTGCAACGGGAGGCGGAGCTTTCAAGTTTGAAGAGGACTTCAGAATGGTAGGTATGCTGGTCCCCAGAGCTGCTCACATGTCCATTGTCACAGTATTACATGCCTGAGAAGAAGTCTGCTAGCCTTGGACTTGGACAGATTGCTTTAGCTCTATATCTCAGATTCCTCATTGATAGCTCCTGCCTCAGAGGGTTGGTACATGGGGGCTTACATGATCCAGTACAATGGCACACACTTATGATTTTAGCTGATTAGAAGGTGAGATAGGAAGATTGCATGTTTAAAGCCAGCATAGGCCACTTAGACTCTAGGCCTCTTCTTTAAAAAAAAAAAAAAAAAATACTGAGAAAGGAAAGAGAAAAAACAAGAAGAATTAAGTGAGATAAGAGATCCTTGGTACTTAGTAAGTACTCAATATGTACTAGTTATTGTCATCATTTCTTTCATAGTTAATGCTATGTGCTGTGGCAAAGGCAAAATGATATAAATCCCTTTCTAAAGTATATATTTCATTTAGAATTTCCCACAGACTCTCCATAGTCATGATGCTGGTTTCATCTCCATCTCTGTCCCTATCTGTATCTCTGTCTCTGTGTCTAGCTTACTGAGGCCCACAGGAAGGGTTTCTATAAATCCTGCTCAAAATTGCTACCTCTTTCTACCTATTTATTCTTTTTTTTGTTATTCCCATGTCTGAATGTCATTCAGAGGTTTTGCTCACAGACAAATATGGGATCTTCAATATTATTTATGGGTATATTTGCTTATGGTGAATCTCATTTAGAGACTATGATTCGATGTAATAGAGATAATGCTGCATCCACATGGACAATTTATATCAGCATGTACCACTTATTTAGATTTGACAAATCCTGCAAAATGTAACATATAGATGAAAGATGAAGTGAAATTTCTCTTTATTTACTAATCTCTTTACATCTGTGTGTTTCAGTTTTCCCATGTCTTGTAGTCAAGACAATAACAATTTTTTGCTCAATTTCTTCTCACAGAGTAAAATGCAGATGAAGTTAAGCAATAGGTACATGTAGATATATTGTATATCTACTGGAAAATAAAGGGGTTAGATTGACAAGCCGAGCAAACATACAAGATGGAAAAATTGGAAGATTTTAAGATTAATATTATCATAAAGTTGAAAATATACTGAAGTAAGTGTAAAAGTACACTGTTTTAAATAGATCTGTAATCTCAGCCTTTAGGGAGTCTGAGGCAGGAAAATTGCAAATTCAAGCACACCCTCAGTAATTTAGTAAGTCCTGTCTCAAATAAGAATTTTAAAAGGGATTGTAACTTAGTGGCTGAGTGCTTGTTCATTATGCCTGAGGCTCTGATTCAATCGCCAGCACCACAGAAAACAAAAACAAAACTATATATACATTATATATAGAATATATATAGAATATATATAGAATATACAGAATATTCTCAAAGCCTATGATATCATCTGCTGCATTTTATGAAGTAATATAACTTAGTCTTGCTATAATGTCTGTTATTAGTTAATAAAGCAGCACATTCTTTATAGTATTTAATATAGCTATAAATATGAATTTTATTTGTGTCATAAAGTGTAACACCATTTACCTCACTGATTCTAGTTAAGCAATTTCTATAGGACTCTGCATATAGTCCAAGACAAGTACAAGTAAAACTGATTATTTTCAGGTTTTGACTTTTTTCTTCTGTGTTGCCTGCTTTTCCTACCCTGCAGTGGATTTTGATATTACCACTTAATGTAAATGGTCCTTAGGATCATTTTATCACCCCAGTGGTTCAGTGGCCAGATTTGAAACAGAAAAGGTTAAGGTTCAGGGACTTGAGAACTAAATTTGCATTTGTGATGCTGAAAGGGTTGAACCTGGATTCCACTCTTCTTTCTGTATTTAATCAGGACAACTTTGGGCAAGATATATCCCTCCTATGGGCCTGCTTTGTCATATGCAGAAAATTAACTGTGAGGAAGAGGAGGATTTTTAGGACATCAGAGCTTGGAAGTGACCCCTGGAGATGAGCACTGAAGCTGTGTGTGACATGGATGCACACACTGCAGCTTAACTCATGATCAAGGGGTCTTACCTTAGCACTGCCTCCAAGGAAGATCTGGGTGTGCTGTGAGCTCACAGGTCTCTCAAGGACACACAGCCTTGTCCATTTCCAGCAGAGAACCTCAAGTGAATAGGTGACGTGGGATATTATGTAATGTCTGTCCTTGCCTCTGTCTCTTCCTGGAGGCAGTAGAGGTCTTGGGAGAAAGTTACTCAATATGTGCTGCCTGTGAGCAAGTGTGTTTCTCAAGGTTCTGAACTCAGTGGGGTCACACTCTCCTTCAGTTATGCTCCTGGAGACTAATGGTAGATTGCAACAGGAAGCAAGTCTGGAGCAAGCCTGGCATTTTTCCTAAAGAGTCTAGCCAGCTGGGGTGTTCATCTATAATGAAAATGCCTTGGACTTTTTTTGGCTTCTGTGATCAGAGTTGGCCAAAGTGAAAATATAATTGAAAGAGATACCTCTTCCCCTATCTAGTGTGACAGTGCTCTAAATAATGTGCCCATATGATCCCCAAAGTGTGTCAGGATGAATAGATCTTACCATCTTCTTCCTAAACATTTATTCACTCACTTAAAAATTATTTATCATGCTTCTCTGTGCCAAGTACTGTTATGGCAAACAGAGCTTCCACATCTACCCTATATTTATATTCTAGTAGTGGAGAGGTCACAATGAAATGAATATGTGATTATGGAATAATATATCAGATGATGGCAGTTGCTGTGAAGTAGAAAATAAAAGCAGGACAAATTGGATAGTGAGTTTTGGGAGGATATCTTATGATGAAGTCACACTACCATAAAGAATAGAAGTAATAGAGCAAAACCATACACATCCAGGAAAGAGTTTTTGTAGGCAGACAGAATGGTGAGTGTAAAGGAACATGGGTGTCCAAAATACATAAATTTTAAGGGAATTGAAATTGAATAGAATGGAAAATTATTCTTTAATTGGAAAGGATCAGTATATACTATTGTGTATTTTAAACAACTAAATAATAAAGCAGTATATTTACATAAAGTTCTGTTATTGTTATTTTCTAAAAGTGCTGTTTTCAGTGTAATATGACATCAGATAGGAATTTTTAAAAGCTACCTGAGTAGGGCTAAGCAAAAGAAAAGATGTTCAGTAAACAGAATAGTCAGCAGTTAGTAGGTGTGTTGACTATGTCCTTGTTTTATAATGTAAGTATATTAAATCTTTAAATAATATTAACTGTTCTTCATCCAGTTTAGAATGTACAAGGAAGAGCTGTAAAACATGAAACAAGCATTACATCAGACCTTTGTGTAAATACTTTCAATCTGACAAAGCTACATTTCAGTTTTGTTCTTTATTTTTTCCCTCCTTCCCTTCCCCTTTTATGTTTTTTTAACATTTAAAGATCACCATTCCAATTAGTTATGACCAACACATTTGTTTTTTTCAAAATTAGTGATTTACTTAATTTAGCTTTAAGTAGCCTACAACATCAATTAGTCAGTGAAGATACCCATGTTTTTAAAGTCAGGAATCCTGCGTGGCTGTATATCAGAACATAGAATACTGTGGGTTTCTGAGTTTTGTGTTTATTCCCTCTATACTTTAAAAGTTTTGTTTCAAAGAACCCAGAAGAATTTATTATTTACTAGTTCTAATATTTTCCTCTACTATCATACTTCTTACTTTGAGTAAGAATATGCTTAATAAGAAAGTATTCCTAACAACAAGAAATATGTATAGAAAAAAATAGTTATCCTTTCTGTCCAGGTAGCTCTTTATTCTAATTTATACAAGTTTTGTTCATTCCAGAGTTAATATTAATTAGAAATTAGAGAATTAATTATGTACTTTTAATTATGTACTTAAGTAATAAGAACTACTGTCTTAGTAACTTGCTCATGTTGAGGGAAAAAATACCCAGACCTTTGAGTTAAAGGAGAGATGTATTTGACTCCATCTCTTAGGGGATTCCATTTGTGGTTGGCTAGCTCCAAAGCAGGAAGAGCATGGAGGGAGGCTGTGATGGAGGAATGCTGCTCCTACTGTGGCAGCTTGGAAGCAGAGAAAGTGAAGGGAGAAGGCTCACTGTATATTCTGCTATACATTGGCAATATGTTAATCTACTCAACTATAGTGTCACCCAGCCGTTGGACACACAAGCCCCTTAGGTCTAGGATACGCTAAAACTAAATCATAGTACCTACCATTTAGGTTTTTTTGTTTGTTTTTGTTTTAATGTAGTTTGTACAGGGTCTCACTGCACAGCTTGTACTCCTAGTGATTCTCCCGTTTTCATCCTCCTCAGTGCTAGTACTACAGGCATGCACCACCACACCTGCTCAGTGTGCCTGGGGGCGGGGCTGGCGGGTCACATGGTGCCAAGGATCCATCCCCAGTCCCTGTGCTTGCCGAGGCAGGCCCTTAGTCCACTGAGCTATCTCGCTGGCCCAATATCTACCTTCTAAATAAATGTTTAAGAATATATATAAAAAGATCTATTTGCTTAATGTGAGATTTAGCACAGAGGAAAAGATTTTCTAATTGCTTTCATTAATTTTAGAAAGTTCCTTATTCCAGAAACTCTTAGGAGAACAGCCTTAAGCTCTTCATCGTGATGGAAAAGATCATCGGGAGAGTAGAGCATAATTGTGAATATGGGGGATCTCCTTGAATCATTTAAGTACATTTATTAAGTTAGTTCCCATTATTAATGCAGGAACTGATTTGTGGTATCACAGATACTAAGGTTTGGTAGACTCTCATTTTTCGTTCCCTTCTGGTTGACACTTGACCGTCATACACAGCCTCTTTCATCATTGGGTGGAGTGAGAAAAGCCATCATGGAGTTATTTTTCTAAAAACATATTTCACACTCACTGAATTTACTTAGAATTTGGCTCTCTCAGGTTTCTGTTACATCTCTTTTCTGAAAAGAAATGGAACTTGAATATAATTTGTAATTCAGAATAAACTGTTTTAGGTATACATTGTTCTTGGTTTAGTAATCTATTCTGCCACCTACTTTGATTTATGCTGCCAATGTCCCTAAGACCACTGTGGAAAACTGAGCATAGCTGCATACACCTGTATTCCCAGCTATTTGAAGGCTGAAGCAGGAGGACTATTAAGTTTGAAGCAAACCCAGGTAGCTTAGACAGTAACTCAAAAATAAAAACATAAAGGACTCTGTATACAGTCCACAGTTAAAGTGCTTCCTTAGTATGTGTGAAGCACTGGGTTCTAGAAGTAGACAAAAACAAAAAGCACTGTAAGAAGTGTATTGTGTCATACAGATTTATGTTTTACTCATTTCTTTTTTTTTTTTTTTTTAATATTGTAGGACAGGGTGTAACAGGGTCTCACTGTGCTGATTGGACTCACAGTGATCCTCCTGTATACAGCCTCCCAAGTCTCAGCGTGCCTCAGGGGCAGGGCCAGCACAGCAAGCCAGTATTTCCCAGCCCCTGCATCTGCCTAAGCAGGCACTTGAATCCACTGAGCTATTTGGTCAGCCCTATGTTTTACTCATTTCTGAAATAGTTTGGCAACTTGTTTCTTTACTATCAAGTCATTTTCTTAGATTAGGTCCATAAACTCCTCCCAGGGAGCAAGTATAAAAGTTTTTAGAATGTCTTTTATCATATTTATTAATTTTTTATTTAGTTATATAGTTATTTTTAAGGTAAACTTGGATTGCAAAGTGACTCAAGGTCAGCCAGGGCTGCAAAGTGAGTTCAAGGTCAACCAGGGATACAAAATGAGTTCAAGGACAGCCTGAACTGCACAGCGAGACTCACTTAAAAATGTAGAAGGAGACTTTCTTGCAAGTGTATTCTGAGTATATCTGTATTTAGGATCCATTTCTTTTCTTATTTTAACATGCAGTGAGGCCATAACTAACCTCTAAGAATCAGTGTTTGTATTGGAAATTATGTTCCAAATGCATTTTGATTTAAGATAGATGACCTGAGTTGTTTTTTTCTCATATCTGTAGTAATTATAACTCATCTGTGTAGTACTTTGCAATTTCCAAAGCATTTTCCTTTCCTTTTGTTTTTTCTTTTTATCTGCCCACCCCTGTCTCTCTCTTGTCTTTTGGAGACAGAGTCTCACTATGCAGTTCAGGCTGGCCTTAAACTTACTTTGTAGCCCAGGCTGACCTTGAAGGCACAGCAGTCCTATCAGAACCATCTCATTTAATTCTTGAAATCATCCCTGGAAGTTAGTTAGGGAAGATGCTATTCGACAGCTTATGCAACTTTATTAAGCACTTGTTGGGGTGTGATGATGGACTCTTTTTCTAGTCTTTTTAGTGCCAGATACTGTGCTCCTCTTCCTGTGTCAGTGGTTTGTAAGGTGTGGTCTTAGTACCAGCTACATTAGGTTTAGCTAGGGAATTGCTATAAATGCAATTAGAAATTCTCTGGGGATGGAGCCCAGCCAGCTATGCTTGAACAAATCCTCCAAGTAGTTCTAGGGTACCTGAAGCTTAAAAACTGCGTGTACCCACATTTCCTCTGATACCTGGTGCTAGGCAAAAGAAAAGAAGTTTTTAATAGCTATAATTATTTGTTATCTCTTCTACTTGCTACCCTTAGGATCCCAAGTAGATCACTTAGTCTTCAGGTCCCTAGTACCATATTTTTATCTGCAAAGTGGAAAATATAGAACCTTGTTTATTAAAGTCCTACATGTAGGATCTATACAGTTTTTCATTAGCTTCCCTTCTTTACATATAATTCAAGTCTAATGGCAAGTCTACATTTGCTGTTTTTAAGTAGGTGGAATGCTTTAAATCTAATTTAATAATACGAAATTCACAGAATTTATATTCTCCAAAAATGTTCCTCAAGGTCACATGTCTATGACCCACCTAAAAACATCCAGAAATGTACTTTACTGTCCCCTGAACATTTTTCAAATAAATCAAGTTGACAATCAAGATTAACCATCAAAAGTCTCCTTGATACTCAAATATATCTCCATCATATTTAATCTCTAAATAGAGGTAAAAGCAAAGTCATAATTCTTCCTTAAATGATGTAACTATCCTACATACAACCAAAAACACAATTTCTGCCCCAGATTCTCAGCATTGTTCAAAAGGCAAGGCAAGACTCAAGGCAAACTCTTACCCTTAACTACTATAAAGAAAAGGTTATATGCTGTCAGCATACATTGGCACAGGGTAGACACTTCCAGTCCCTAAAGAAGAATGTGTGAATAGAAAAGAATAGGACCAAAACAATACTACACCCTAGAAGGGAAAACATTTAACTCACTATTAAAGATCCACATCATGGCAGATGATGTGAATTCCAAAAGGACTTGGCAGCCCTTTCTTGGGCTGGCTGTGCTTGCTACCTGAAGCTAACTTGGGTAGACATTCCGTTTTCATAGTATCTCCACTTTCCTGGAGTCTCTACTACAGCTTTGTTTCTATTCTCATTGCTTCCTGAACCATGTTAACCATGTGACATACCACAAGGCTCTCAGGCCTTCCACTGAAATCAGAGACCCCGTGGCACTTGCATTCAGTTGCCTATGAAGCCAGTATGATGGGGATAATGCTAAGATCTATTGTTCATGCAAATAGTCATTAGAACCCCTTGAACCATGGCTGCAGTAGCTTCTGAGTGCCAGGCAGCTGAACACAAAAATTAAATGTGATCCCTAGTGATCCTTTACCAACAGGGAGCCCAGAGGGTCTCTTCTCAGATGAAAGGTTTACACTTCTGTATCCGAGGACTTCAGTAGATGGAACCTTGCTGATTTCTGTGCTGTTTCTCTTGAATAGTGCTGATTTCTTCAACAACAACATTTTTCTTGGCCCCAAATTTATAATTGCTCTGGTTTTTCTTTTTTTTTTTTTCTTTGAGATAAGGTTTCACTGTAGTTTAGGTTGACCTTGAGCTTGTTCATGTAATCCAGGCTGCCTTTAACTCCTGGTTCTCCTCCTGCCTCAAGCTTACCAAGTGCTTGGTAAGGTGTGCACCATCATTCCTGGCTATAACTTTCATGTCAGACTGCAAATATTTTGTTTTGTTTGTGTTTTATCTTTGTACTCTGCTTTTTGCTACTAATTCTCTATAAATTTGGCTAAAAGCAGTCAACAGTACTTGTGCCACTGCCTGAACACTGGGCTGCTTTGAAATTTTTTACACCACATCAATTAATCAGTCACTCTTAATCTGAGATTCACTCAAAGTTGTAGGTCATAGACAAAATGTAAACAGAATCTTTCATGCAGTGTAACATGTATGACCTCTAATCCAATTCCCACTAGAGTCTTCATTCCTACTTCAAATCTCATCCAAGTGTATTCTTGTCAGCGTTCTGAACTTCTGAGTCCTCACCAAAAGAACCTACAAGTCTCTGCTTGCATTCTTCTAGACCTTCCTTAGCTGACATCTCCAAACCTTTCCAAACTTCCTGCAAATTAGTTTCAAAGGCTTCTGACTACATAGTTAGGTACAGTTACAACAACAACCCCATTCTTGGTACCAGTTTTCTGTATTAGTCAGATTTTCATTGCTGAGTTTAAATACTTGAGGAAAATAGTTTTAGGAAAGGAAGAATTTATTTTGTTTCACAGTTTCAGAGATTTCACTTGGTGGTCAGCTGATTCTAGGGCAGAAACATTATAGCAGAAGAACATGATATGGGATGGGGAGATGGCTCAGTAGAATAAGCACTTGCCTGACAAGTGCAAGAGCCTGAGTTCAATCCCCAGTTCCACCAATAAAAAAAAAAAAACAGAAGAAAAAGAAGAACATGATGAAGGAAAACTGCTCAATTCATGACATCTGGGAAGCACAGGAAGCAAGGAGGACCTAGAGAGAAAAAAGCTGGAGACCAGATAAGGTGCACAGGCAATACTCCCATGACCTATGCACTCTGTGACCTGTGCAAAAGTGTGCTTTACTAATGGTCTAGCCATCTCTCAAGCCGATCAAGTTGACAAGATTGATCATCATAATCAGCCTAACTGTGTAAGAAGAGTTTATTTTACTCACAGTTTTCAAGGCTAAAAGTCAAACAGCCTGGTGTAGATTCTAGAGAGCCCCCGTTGGCAGATGCTGGGTGTAAGTGCAGAGTGATATCACATCTCAAAGTATGAGAGAGACCCAGGGGTCTCTCTTAATAACATCTCACTCCCAAGACCAGAAGACCAGCATGTACTTCTAAAGGCAGCATGCGCCATACCTAAGGTCCTCTGAACACTTATGTTAACTCCTGTATCTCCACACTAAGGACTGTACTCTTAACACATGGACCTTCGAGTGACAGACAACATTCAAAACTTGGCAAACATACGTGAAACAACAGACAGTCTTGACCCACAGTATGTGAATAAAAATGGTCAAATTGCTGCCAACATTTAAAAATTAGAATATTTCACATAAAAATCTGAATTTATGACTCCTGAAGTACAGATTTTGAAAACTAGGATTATCTGATGAGGATGGGGACTCATTACACGTGACAACAGTGAGCTCGAGATCAGCTGTGAATGTGTGCACATTGTGTTGGTGACGTAGTCCCCATTGAATCAAGGCCTCACTCCTCCATATCTCTTACTGCCTTGCGTAGGCAATTGCATTTGTGACCTCTAATTTTAAAAAAATGCATACCAAATATAGTGTTTCTCTTAGCTGAACTGTTACCGGCCTCTTTAAAGTTTTCTACAAAGTTAATTCAGGTTTATTAACAAACTACAAAATCAACTTTCTTGGAATTCATGTGGCCTGTTTAAAAATCCAGGTAGCAATTTGACTAATTATGTACAGCTAGAAACCTGTTCTTCCTATAGGTCTCCATGAGAGTAAACAATGTTTTTGTTTCCACTTTAAACAAAAGGAGATGCTCCAGAAATATCCATTCCTGGAGCCGGGGAGATGGCTAAGTGGAATAAGTGCTTTCCGGGCAAGCACAAAGGCCTGAGTTCAATCCCTGGTTCCGCCAAAAAAAAAAAAAAGAAAGAAATATCCATTTCTCAGAAGTGAAACATGTAGAAGATATATTTGTGTACTATTACTTTATTTGAAAATAAATTTGAGGTGAAAGGTGAGATCAAAGTTGTATGTGCTTAGTTTATTTGCTTTAACAGGCTTTTTTTTTTTTTTGTACAGTGTAGATTTAGGCTTCTCGGATGGACAGACTGTGTCTCTGTTGATGTTTGTAAAATTGGTTCTAGGCTTGGCAGTCAAATGTTGTTGATGAACCTCTGATTAATTTTTAAGCAGATTAACCTATGGTCCCAGGACTGGCTGATGAAATCCCTACTTTTCAACTTGGAGTCATCCATGAAGTGATATCTTTCCCCATTCTATTTAATAAATATTTATGGAGCAATGGTTAGGAAGTAGGTATTTGAGAATAGTACTGACAGGCACCTGGTGAACTAAAAAACAAGCCAGATTGTGAAGAATGTTGTAAGTCCAATAAAGACTGTGGAATCAAAGAGATAGTATTTATCCTGTTATGCTGATAGCCTTTCGGGTCTTTAGTTATTTTTATACCTACAGCATTGGCCCCTTAAAATATGTGTAGTTACATATATTTCATCCAAGTGGTTCACTAGGTAAAAAATGAAATATATGGAGTTGTCTATATAATACTTCTACTTTATTTCTATGTGTTATAAATACTTCTATCACTTGGCTGGTTTCCTGCCACTGGTTACCTATTCTAACTAATTTTTTTTTTTTTGCAGGTTTTTTCAGTCAATTTGTTAAATAGAAAATTCAGATGAATGGCACAAAATCAAAAGTTTTCTTCTAGTTGTTAACTTTTGTTAACTTTTTCCAGTTCCCAAGCCTACACTGTGTTGAGGAAGTGTGTACATTTTCATTCCTTTCTGAATATTCTTATACTACTGACCTAGTGAAAGAGCCCCCTCTTTGCAGCATACTGTATTAGATTTCTGCAGATGCTATAGCAAATTACCCCAAACTTAGTGATTTAAAATAACAAAAATGTATTTACTCATAGTTTCTCAATATCAGAGTTTAGAGTCAAAGTATTGTCCTTCTGTGACTCTGCAGAGCCTCCTCCCTTGCCTTCTCCAGGGCCAGTGTTACTGGCTATAGTCTCTGCCTTCATCTCCATGTGGCCTTCACCACTGTATCTTTTCTATCTTTCTTGTATGTCTTTGTAAAGATTCCTGTCATCAGATTCAATGCTCACCCAGATGAGCTAGGATGGCTTCCTTGAGGTTTTAATTATATCTGCAAAAACACTTTTTCCAAATAAGGTCACATTCTCATGTTCTAAGAATTATATGACAGACAGGGGCCTCCATTCAACCCACTACACCTACTAAAGGGTCCTTTTCCAGCAACCAGGCAAGTTCCTGTACTGTAGCACAGCTCCTTTCCCACAGGCCTGGCATTAGCAGAATTTGACAGCCAGCGTTTTCATGCTCTTAAAGTGAATAAGCCAATGCAAAGTCCAGCTAAGATAGATCTCTGGGGCTTCCTCCAAGGTGGTCTCAGCATCTCATAAGGCTTTGTTCTCTTTCAGATTGCTGACCTGCAGCTCCATAAACTGGATGAACTGGACTGTCTGATTCAGGGTCTACTTTATGTTGACTCTGTTGGCTTCAATGGCAAACCGGAATGCTACTATTTTGAAAATCCCACAAATCCCGAGTTGTGTCAGAAAAAGCCATACTGCCTTGATAACCCATACCCTATGTTGCTGGTTAACATGGGATCAGGTGTCAGCATTTTAGCAGTATACTCCAAGGACAACTATAAACGAGTTACAGGGACCAGGTAAACAAATTTTTTGCTAGGTGAACCTCTTTATGCTTAAACCCAGACCTCCTCAATAACCAGTGTATAGTAAAACACTACATATATTAGGTTTTTTTTTTTTAAAAATCTTCATCTTCACAAACTACAAGTGATTAATTGAATGATATGTTAAAAGGGTAAGAGGGTGATTTATATAAAACATAGTTCTTACCTTTCTGTAAATTGTGGGCAGGTCAAGGGAAAAAGCAGCTTCGTGTGCATCAGAAGTTTATCAACATAGTGATTTGTATTAAGTGCCAATGAAATGGTAGGACACTAAGTCCAGTAGAAGCCTGATAGAAGGATGCTTGGTATGGCCAAACAAAGCCTGGGAAAAACCATCTTTTAAAGCTCAGTGGTGCCTAGCACAGGATGAATTGCTTGAATTACTACGCCATTCCAAACATCAAACAAAACAAGGTTTATAAGGAATGCATGTTCTCTTCAGGTATCCTTCACCTGAAAACTGGAATAATAAGCACAATACATAGGGAATTTTGGGGTACACAGACTGAAAGACAGCCCTATGACCACTGCTTTTCAGAATTTTCTTTTTTTTATTACATATACTTGATAGCCAAACAGGCTCAGTCTTCTGTTCATGGGGATTTAGCGTGGAAAGAGGCTCTGCTGGCAAGTATCTCTGAGAAGCCAGAGTGTAAACAAAATTAAACAAGTTCTCGTGCTGACACATTTCTCTATCTTTCTAGGCCACACAACCCATTTTTAATGGGATAGCTTAGGAAACAGGGCTATGTAGACTAACTATGCTTGAGACATACTTAAGCCATTGTTTTTAATAGATATATTATGTCTTTGGTTTCATTTTCCTCATTCCTACCATGAAGGCTACTGTTTAGATGGTTTCTATTGCTTTTCTAGAACTCAAATTCTGCAGTACTGCTCCCCCATTAGAAGGTCATTGGTTTTCCCTATTGTTTTTCATGATTCCTGGAGATATTTTTTGGTTGTCACCACTGGAGGTGATAGTGGATACTAGGTTTCATGAAGTCATGGATACTACTAAAATCCTACAACAACAAGAAATTATCAAGTGCTGCTATTGAAAAATCACGGTTTGCATGTGCATACTTGAGCACGGGCACACGCACATGCATACACACACACACACACACACACACACACTCTGACTGAAGCTTGCTTGGCTCCAGAGTGTGGGCTCTGTAATGTCAGTTATTTCTCACTGAGAATACAGAAGTTTAAATACTTGCTCAGACAAAACTGACCCCATGTCCACATTAAAACTATCAGGAACGTTACGGACAGGAATATTTTAGCTAGCTGGTTTTACCTTAGAGACTGATCTCATTATGAAGATAAAATTTTAAAGAAATTTCAGGCTTTCTCCCAGAGAGAGTAATTTGAACTGTTAAAGCAACAACAAGCTAAATATTTTCCACAATTATAAATACTTACAGTATTTTTGGTGAATACCACATATATACATTCTCAGACATGGGAAGTGTAGGAATCCTGGTCCTGTTCAATAGCTGCGAAGAGCCATTGTAGTGTTCGATTTCTTTTACACAGGTAACAATACCTATAAATTCTAGTTATTGCTAAGTGCTCATCAGTGACCTGCATTCTGCAATCAATGAATCCTGTCTGGATGCACAGTCTTCCTTGTAAGCTCTCTTTTCCAACAGTGGATCTGGAAACCTGCTGCAGGAGGAGTCTGAAGGGTATTAGGTGCCTTTCAGGGCTGCCACAGGGAGTAGATGGAAAAGAGGCCTCAAGTCAATGGAGCCCCTGATCTTGGTCTAACCAGAGTTGTTCTGCCAAAGACTTCCTTTGATTCAAGTTTTAAAATCTGAGATATAAATTATTATGGTTAAATCAGCGTACAAAATATACTTTGGGAATCATTCTTATAAGGACACAGCATAGTTTATAGCTACAGATTTTTGTTACTGAATTATACTATATTTTCCCATTATGTTATTAGAAGATATCAGATTTAATAAGCATGATTTTTAAAAATCTGCTTATGTGTAATTTTGTTGTATCCCAGATTGGTTAGCAAAGTGTTTTTTATTTGGGTTTTTTTTTTTTTTTTTAGTGGCGCCCTAAATAGTATAGAATCCAATAGAAAAAATACTGCTTTACAGCTGACATTGTTAGAATGTATAGTCCATCAAAAGAAGACTATAAAAACTGAAAATAGTGGTACATTTGATCATTTGCATTCATTTTAAAGGCACAGTCATCAATGGTCAGTGTTCTGCAATTCTCAACAATTAGGAAAATGAGTAACTAAAGATTTCTTCTACTTCCTAAATTATTATGACAAGTAGCAATAATACTCAGTGGCTTTTTCTGGAAACATATTTTTATTTCTGGTATATTGAAGGTTTTACTGTATCTGACAAAACAAACATATGTGTCTGATTGTGAGTAGGAGCTCATTTGATTAAATAATGGTTAACAAGTTGGGGATATTAATAAAAGAGCTGGGAGACTCTTGGCTGTTCTGTGCCGTTGCATTCTTCCCTGCTGTTTGCAGTGTCTCAGCTGTGCTAACACATGCTTGCTTTTCCCATTCAGCTCTTTATCTGGAGTCATGTGTAATTTTTGAGTTGTACTTGGCCCTTTTCACTGTGCCAATACATCAGTTGATGAGTTACCTTCTTTCTGAGTCAACCAATATCTTCAGTTGCCCATATTTTGAGTAGATTTTGCATATCTTAAGATGAATCCCATGCCAGCACCGTCCCCAGGGTGCGCTGAGACTGGGATTGAGACCGGGCACAGCAGTGTGTGCCTGTAATCCTAGTGCTTGGGAGGCTGCAAACAGAAGGATCACTATGAATCCGATCTGTATAGTGAGACCCTGTAGACCCTGTACTAAATACTTTTAAAAAAAAGATGAATCCCTATTTTTCAAAGAAAGATTATTAGAAATAAAGGGTACTGAGAAGCTACAAATGTAAACAAAGACATTTAAAAAATGTATAGAGAGAAACAAAACAAATCCAGATGGCACACAACCCAAATGTTAGTTTCATTAATTAAAACACACTAGCAGGGCTGGGGATGTAACTCACTGGCAGAGTGTGTGTGAGGGAACGTGGCAGGCACTGGGTAAAATCTCCAGTGCCACACACACCAAAAATAATGCCTGTGCTTATCTTTGTGAGGTAGCATAGTATGCTATATTAAGTATGAAGATAAGCTTTCTTAGATAAAATCCAGACTTCCCAGTGTGACCAATTTGACTCTAAGAACTTAGGCAGAGTTCTTTGGTTCCTCATGGCACTGTATCCACAATTTGGATAAGTGCTGCTGATCATGGCTAGCTATATAATTTTCCAAGAATCCATAATTTCCGTTAAAGACTGTTGTTTGTTTTGTTTTGTGTTTGCTGTGTTGGGGATCAAACCAAAGGATTTGCACATGCTGGGTAAGTGGTCTGCCACTGAGGTATACTCCCAGCCTAAGGAAGTATTCCTAATTTTTTTTTTTGTGTGTGTGTGTAACCTAGGATTGAACTCAGGCCCTTGTGCTTGCCAGGGAAGCCCTTATTCCCCTGAGCCATCTCCCCAACCCCTAAGGTGACTTTTTTATTTTGGCTGACTTAGGAGGCCTTCGGGCAGGTCTGGGAAGGCTTGAGGATCTGGGGATCAAACCACAGCATCCTGATCCTGACTGCTCTGCTAGTCATCTTGCTAGTAAATGTTAGTCATCCTGCTTTGTTTAAGCAGTCACCTCAACAACTGAGCTAGTGGGCTGGCCCCTAAAGTTCAGAAGGATATTTTTTTTGTCTGGGTCAGGATGCCTTCAGGTCAGGTCTAGGAAGGGTTGAGGATCTGGGGATCAAACTACAGCAACCTGATCCTGACTGCTGTGTTTAAGCAGTCACTTAAGCAACCGAGCTAGTAGGCAGGCCCCCAGGAAATATTTCAATAAAAAACATGATTTGAGACCTATTACAAGGGTCAGGAAGATAGCTCAATAGAATAAGAGCCTGCCTGGCAAGCTCAGGGTCCTGAGTTCAATACCCAGTACTGCAACAAATAAATTAATACCTATTACATACTTTCAGAGATGCAATTTAAAGAACTGTGTACATGCCTGTACCAATACTTTCTTGTTAACATTTACTAGCAATAAACATTTTCCACTAATTTTCTTATTTCTAATTTTAGTTGATTTTTTTCTTAGAACTAAAAATCAACACCAAAAGCAAATTGGGTTCCCAGGGCTAGTAGCTCTTTGGGACTTTCAGAACCAAATGATATAAGCAAATTTCTTATGTTTATTTTTCCACTTGGTAAGCAAAAGCCCAAACCTGTGTTCTGGTTGAGGAGAGCTCCTTTCCTTCTGAGTCCCCTGGTGGTGGGTTTCCCCTGAGTCTGTCTTTTTACCAGGTAACTTTGATACTACACAATTGAGTTGATTCTTAACTACTGTAGTCCGTAATTTTGTCTAAAATGACTACTTTAGAGGAGTTTTCTCTAAAACAATTGAAGGGTTTTAAGATATAGTTCAAGAATGGAAATCATTTTGTGACCTTTGTTACTATTTTTATTCTTGGGTTGTAAGTGAAATACCAGCAAATTTTCCAAAGTTTAGTAGAAAAAACTCCAACATCATTGTTCTTAACATTTCTGAGGAGGTGGAATGAGGGAGTCAAGCAAAAGCTTAAGCAAAGTCAAATGGAAGACAGTACTGGTTGCTGCTGGCAGCATCTTGGTTCCATTTGGTCACTAAAGACTTTGGCTTCATAGTTGTGAACTATGGTCACACTATTTTTCTAGGTATTGGTGTTTATGTACACATTTGTAGAATGTCATTTGTTTTCTGGTTATTTGCTGCTTTCCAACTACCCAAACATAAGAGATCATGATTTGGCTGTTTTATAGGTGGAAAATGGAATGAAGTGTTTAGGTTAGTGGCTAATTGAAGGTCTCACAATCAGTGAGAGTGTTTCTATAGTTCTCAAATTTAGGGGCAAGTTTTCCTTGACGTTTTAGTTTCTGCCCTCTTATACAATCTATCATAAAGTTCTTTTGTATTCTAGCACTTTCATTCAAATGCCCCTTAGTTTTTCTTCTATTTTTCTTAACTCATATTAGTCTTAATGTAGCTGGGGGCTTGGATGGGCATAACTTAAAATAAAATTTAAAAAATAAACCTTATTGTTCCTTCAGTCTTGGAGGTGGAACATTCCTAGGCCTATGTTGCTTGCTGACTGGTTGTGAGACCTTTGAAGAAGCTCTGGAAATGGCAGCTAAAGGCGACAGCACCAATGTCGATAAGCTGGTGAAGGACATTTACGGAGGAGACTATGAACGATTTGGCCTTCAAGGATCTGCTGTAGCATCAAGGTAGAGATTAAGCAGCTAGGCGCAGCAGTGATTAAACTTAGAGCAGCCTTTCCACCAGGGCCATGCATTTAGTTCTTACTAAAAGTTTCAACGTACCGGTGTGATTCAAGTATCTATCATATCAGATCTCAGACTTGATCTCCTGTCCTTTATGAAGCACTGAGATTATTTGGCTCTTGTGTTTGTGCTTAAAATAAGGCAACTTTGAAAGAAGGTTTGGAAAACTACAACAGTTGCCCCTGTTCCATTCTTAGCCAGATGTCTACAGGCATTACAAAATCCTCCCACCCCCATTAATAACCATATTATTTTGCCCCTGCTAAGGAAGAAGATCACTAGGCATTCATACTATATTTCTGTCTGCTTATAAATTGTGATAGCAAATATCAGGTCTCTTGAGTTTGAACAGTTATTCAGAGCTTTTCACAGTACCATGGTAGAAGCATAGGAAGATGATTTTGAATACTCTCACTGATATTTCCAACATAGCTTTGGCAACATGATGAGTAAAGAGAAACGAGAGTCCATCAGCAAGGAAGACCTTGCCCGGGCCACACTGGTCACCATCACTAACAACATTGGCTCCATTGCTCGGATGTGTGCACTGAATGAGGTAAGGCTGGCCCAGGAAGGCCATGAGTCACTCTTCCTCATTGTGTTTGGTGGTGTGATAACTATTGACTCTTACAAAACTATACTTATATCCTTGAAAAACCTGTACTTTACTATATAATCACATTTTATAGAATGGGAGGGATATGTGTTGTATGTGTGGTATTTTTAAACAGACACAGGATGATATGTGATCTAGCTGTGGAAACAGGGTAAAATTACAAACCACATCATAACTTCTCTGACATTCCTCATTGCTGTGTACCCCTTAACATGTGAGGAAAATCTCTCACTATCCTTGCAGATAATTGTAAATGAAATGCTTCCACTGACAATATATGACATTCTCTTTGCTTTCAGCTTCTTTACAGTGTTGCCTTGTGGCATGGAGTTCAAGCAGCATTGTACAGGGCTATCAAAGCACAGAGAGCTTGCAACTGCCAAGGCCACCTTGATCCCCAGGCGCAAGAAGGTGTGGGGTTGGTGACAGAGACAGTGTTATTCATGTATTTTAAAGCATAACAGATTTTCTTTTGAGAAAATGGACCTCTTCTCTGAATTATAAGATTTACAGAGTAGAACGACTCTACCTTAGTTGTGCTAGGACAGCAAGAAAAGGAAGGTGGAACATGGAATAAAACATAGGAAAAATATTGACCATGGTAGCAGGTCAGCAATGGAGTTTTGAAATACAAAATTTTAATAGAAATATTACATACATATATAAAAAGAAGACATCTAAAATCATAACTGCTCAACACAGTGAATTTTCCCAGACACACATCTGTATGGACACCACTCAGATCAAGAAGTAGAACATTTTGGACACTTAGAAGCTCTTTCAAGGGGCCTCTTGAAGAGCCTAGTTGAATAGTGGAGTGTCAGCCAGGCATTCTTTAGAGGGGTTGTTGCTAGCTCTGCTTGTGAGCTTTGGGGTTATCAAAGAGACATCTTTTACAACACTGACATGCAGTAGGGTCCTAACTTTTTGGAAGTCCCCGGTTCAGATGCAGCTTAAGTGGGAGGCTGATATTCAAGTAAAAGTATTTCAGAGACTGTTTTTTCAAAGTCCACTTTGGTCATGAGATTCATTGTAACAGAAGGGTTTTTTTTTGGCATTTACCCTTGAAGGGTGTTTCTCTCAGTAGCCAAAAAAACTGTAGGACTGAAGCTGGCTATGCTTATGAGCTCTCAAAGGTCAGTTCCATGGTGATATCCCTTGCTCTACAGAGCAATAGATGCCCTTTTCCCTACTTGCTACAGAGCCTACCTTTGACCTTGCATTTGTTGCTGGAGTAAGCCAGCACGTCTCTTCACAGCTTTCATTAGTCCCTTCAGGAGCCAACCGCTGACTATTTTTTACTATTTGGAGTTAAAGTCAAGTTCGATACTGGTGTGAGCAACCAACATTAGATGTGTCTGTAGAGTTGAATGAATAAAGGGACTCCATGTATTTCCTTGGGGCTTAGGCTTCCTCAGAGGGTTTCCAGCCTGCCTCGCCTCATAGGGGTCATATCTGTAATACACACAGCATCAAATTTTACTGTGAGAGCAGGAGCCAAAATTTTTAGTCTTTGTATTGCTCTCTGGGGTTGTGGACTTGAAAATCTTCAATTCCAGTGATTTCCCAGAGGGTGGCACCGTGTTTAATGGCACCACATTAAAACATTTGAGTCTGATGGTTAGAATGCTCCGAAGTGCTTCCTCATCAACTTCACATTTTCTCATTTGTATTTCTGAACAGAAAACACAGACGCGTAATGCAGAGTTCTAAAGACAGCACAAAGGTCCAGAGGGGTGAGAGTCCTCATGTTCATCCTGTACCTCAGCAAGAATCTCATTAGATACAGGCAGCCCTAGTTTTTTTTTTTTTATTATTAGTTTTTACTCTTTATTGTATGTAAGATTAATATGCCCTTCTCAAGGTAGTGAAATTTACATAATATTCTTCTTTTCAAATAATAGCTTTACTGAACTATAATCACGAACGATGCATTGCACCCTCTATCTGCTATTCTGCATCTTTCTTATCAGCTTTTTTTTGGGAAAATCAGTAAACATACATATAAGAGAAAAAATAGCTTGAAGAGTCCCCATTAATCCATCAGCGCTGACTCAACAGTTGTCAAGACATTGTTATACATGCTTTATTAGTTTTATTCTTCTTCTGCTCTTGTTGTTTTCTGCTAAACTGTCAGAAAGCAAATCCCAGATAGTACATCAGTCTACATATATTTGTAGGCAACTCTGAAAATATTACCTCTTGCTTTTCTAAATAACGTCTTTAGCTTGTTCATGTCAGTATATTTTAAATTACGCTGTTTTAACATACAGATACACTATTTTGATTTGCTTGTCTAATGATATTTCATTTTTTCTATTGTACCACTATTATAAAGCTTACAAAGCCGAGCTTAGTGGCACATTCCTGTAATCCCCACACTCAGGAGGTTGAAGGAAGAGGATCTCTGAAAGTTCAAAGCCAGCCTGGGATACCTAGTGACTTCCATTGCAGCCTGAAGTACACACAAAACCCCATCTCAGTAGCTTTCTTCCTTTCCAAAGTGCACAGAATGTTTACATATAGTATACACATAGACACACACACACACACACACACACATACACACACACGATTTGGGATACAAGTCATATCTATATAGGATAAATTCCCAGAAAGGAAATTGCTGATTCAAAAGACTATGTTGATAGTTGTTTTGGTAAATACTATAAAATTCTTTCCATAAAGGTGGTTGTAATTTATATTTCCACCAATCAGAGTTTAAAAATACAAATCCCTCCAAAGGTTATCAAACTTTTCATCTTTTCAAACTTAATAGGTACTTCATTATAAGTTAAAGATTTTGCTGTATTTAATAGCCATTAGTAATTTCCCTTTTATGTATACATAGTCTGTTAATACTGTTCACCCATTTCTCTGTTCAAATGTTCATTTATTTCCTTATTACCTTGTAAGAATATTAATTAGATAAAAAATCCATTTTATATGATATATATTAAGAATATTTTCCATTTATTGCTTACTGTTTGTATTTGTTTGTGGTAATATTCCCCCTGAATAAATGTTTGATTGTTTTCAAGTAAATAGACCAATTTTTAATGAACATTGAACATTATACTTCTATTTAAATTATTTTTAATTTTTGGGCTGGGGAAATAGCTCAGTGGCTTAAGTACCTGGTTAGCAAGCACCAGGTCCTGAGTTTGATTCCCAGTACCACTAAAAAAAAAAAATTAGATAAATTATTTTCAATTTTTTTCATTAGTCTTTTTTTCTTTTGGTCCTTCTCATATACATTCTCTCTCTTTCTGTCTGTCTCTCTTTACTCTCTCTTTCTATCTCTGTCTGTGTGTGTATGTGTGTCTGTCTGTCTCCTTTTTATATATTCAATTTTTGACCCATCTAGAACTTATTTGCAGTACACAATGTTGATCCATTTTTAATTCCACTTTTACTCCTTTTGCCTTTGTCTCATGGTCATACAGCAAGTCCTACCTTGCGCTCCCTAAATTTAATACAGTTCCTCTCCATTCCTTTTATTTGAATGTTTCCTCCTACCTATCAGTATGGGCAGTTTGTTGCTGCAGTCCCTCCCTTAATGGAACTTAACTCCACCCTTGACCCCTTCACTCCTGGAAAATTTTCAGCTGCTAATGACCTCATAAACATGCATTGTTAAAATCTTTAAGAGTTAAAAGGTGCTGTTCCCAGACCCTGATTACTTCCCCTAGACTGAGCAGAAATAATGCCCCACCAGAGACTCTTGCCTCTGCTGAGTGAACATAACACCTGTCCCTGCGCGAGTGTTGCTGAGCGGTCTCTACAAGGTCTATAAGCTGAAATCCCTCAAGGAGCGAGACATGCTATGAGCTGAATAAAAGTTCCCTGGTGGTGGAACTTGAGGGTCTGAAGCCTGCCTGCTTGTACCAGACAGGACAAGAATGTTCATAAGTGTGTGTTTAGAGTGCAAATCTATAACTGGTGACAAAAATACACATGTATTGTGTTGTTATTATTATTATTATTTTTTTGAGATAGGATCTTTCTGTGTAGTTTAGGCTGTGTTCAAACTCACTGTGTAACCCAGGCTGGTCTCAGACTTGTGGTGATTCTCCTTCCTCAGCCTCCCAAGTGCTGGGATCACAGGTGTGTACCGCCACACCTGGCTGTGTTATCATATTTTAACCCACAGGTTGACCAAACAGGATGTTTCACCATTTATCCTGAGGGCTGAGAGACTGTTGTTTCTGCTTTATATTCTCAGTATTCAGCATAAAGCAAATTCATTAGAGGAATGAACCATGCCATCACCAATTTATTTATGAGTTAGTTATAATGATATTTTATACTTGGAAGGGTGAAAAATTAAGGTAACATACAAGAAAACTCAGCTGAAACTTGAACTTATGTGTGGGAAGCTGAGTTTCAAATGAGACCTCATGTAACCTGATATAACAGCTGCAAGAAAGACCAATATTTGTTTCTGCTTTGACCAACCAAAATCTCTCTTGAGTACTTGTGGAATGTACTATGGGGTTATTCACCTTCGCTGTGGAGATAGTGAAATAGTTCCACTCAAAAACTCACTGTGCAAAGACATATAGGACATTTGGTCTTTGCTACGTATTATTTTTGTGCTGCATTCATTTGTTTCCTTTTACCTTCTTTTTCAGAATATTGACAGAGTTGTGTTTGTTGGAAATTTCCTCAGAATTAATATGGTCTCCATGAAGCTGCTAGCATATGCCATGGATTTTTGGTCCAAAGGACAACTGAAAGCTCTGTTTTTAGAACATGAGGTACGTTGAGCTTTTATAGGTGTTAGCTGTCCTGTGTGTATTGTATTTTGGTTTGCCTAACATGAGCCGGTCTTTTAGTTTTAAAACTGATCAAGTAGAAAATTTGCCATATAAATGAAGATTAAAAAAGAACTATATGTGAAACAGAAGATTCTTTATCAACAAGTGGTACTGGTTGTTGTTTAATAAAATCAAGTTGCTTGGAATATGAACTTAGTGTGTTGGAAAACATTATGGTTGTTTCTCAAAAGACTAAAAACAGAACCACCATATGGCACAGCCATCACACTTTGGGTATTTCCTCAGAAGACTTGAAATTGATATATTTAAGAGATGTCTACATGCCCATGTCCTTTGCAGAACTCTTCACAATGGCAAGTAATAGACTCAGTGTAAGTGTTCATTAGCAGATGAATAGATAGAGTGGGGTACATAGTAGCATACTGTTCAGCCTTTAAAAAGAACACAGTTCTATCCTTTTTAACAACATGAATAAAATTGGGGACATTATGCTAAGCGAAATAAGTCAGGCACAGAAAGACAAACAGTACATTTTCTCACATGTGGAATTTAAAACAATTTAATTTATAGAAGCAAAGAGTGGAATGGTGGTTATAGAAGATCGAGATTGGAAAGAATAGGTAGATAGTGGTCTAAAGAAACAAAATATCAGGAAAAATATTTTAAGCTCCACCATATAGTGTGGTGAACATAGTTAATAATATTTTTGTATGTTTCAAAATAATTGGGAAAGTAAATTTAAAAAAGCTAAATATTTGATGTGATGGATATATTAATTAGCTTTATTCCACATTGTATTCATAAGTTACAGTATCACTTCGTAGTGTTTGCTGGTCAGCTTTTCCATTGCTGGGCAAAATATCTGATTCCCACATCTTGAATGAGGAGAGGTTTCCTTTGGCTCATGGTTTCAAGGGTCTCAGTCCATGATGGACTATCTTCAAAGCAGAACCCACATGGCAGAAGAGTAAGGTAGAGCAAAGCTTCTCATTTTGTGGTGGCCAGGAATCAGACCAAGCAAGGAAGAGCCAGAGAGAAAGGGGGCCAAGAGCCAGATAGATTCCCCAAGGTCATGACCTGTGACCTGCTCCTCCAAGTAGACCCGTCTCCTAATGGCCCCTTCAGTTATGAAGTCATCACCATTGATGAGGTTTGTGTCCCCATAATCCAGGCACTTCTTCAGGAGTCTCTTAATTCTGTCTTATTGACAATCAAGGTTAACTAGCACACACCCTATAAACATATCCAACTGTGCATTGTGATTTTATGATGTGATTTAAACATTGTTCAGTGAGCTAAAATAGCTGATTATTCAAACATCTCTCTGCTTTTACTATTTTGTTTTACCTTAAAATGTATAACTGTGCATTTAATTGTTAGGTTTTGGTTAGCTTATATTTTGAGCCTGGCTTATCTCGATCACACTGCTATAGTTTTGTTTTTTTGTTTTTTTTCATAATCTGAAAGTATTTGATTTGCAGTTTATTTCCTTAAAGTGAATCAAGAAATTAAACTTACGACGTCATTTGGTTGCAGAATCCTTCCAGATTTTTCTCCTTCACATTGTAAAATCCACCTCAATAGAAAGTTATGGTTTGTGACTACCTTTTTCAATCATTTTCAAGAGTTTGCTCAATTTATTTTTTGTACTCTTGTTATATATATGGCTAATAATTAGATTATTGCCTAAGCAATAAAACTGCCATAGCAATGTGAAGGTAGACAACAGCTGACTTTGGCGAGTCAGCAGCTGAACTGGTGAGCACAGGCATGCTTGGGCTTCTAAGACCCCTGTGTCAGCCCTGAGAAGTCAGTGTGCCTGGCCAGTAACAGACCTGTTAGCAGTGAAGGCAGCACCATTTCATCCAGAGACCTTTTATGTAGCATCTCTACTGTGATAGGAATCAAGGTTCCCAAGAACCGGGGGGGGGGGGGGGGTCCTCCCGGCTGGGTTCTTCTTCCGTCTCCTCCTTTAAGATCAGTGCTGTAGAGGCCACCATTTATCACAGTGCAGACCTAGTCTCTTGTACTCAAAGCATCAGAAAAGACATTGCAAATGTTAGAATTCTCAATTCCAACTGTAATAAGTAACTGCTATCATACTGTTCTTATTTCCAGAGTAAATTACTTTAGAAAGTACAAATGTAAGGAGGGCAGAGAAGCTTGCTAGCAATGGCAGCTTGGGCTCTCCCCTTTGTTCTTTGCTATTTTCCACCCACATGAATGGCTGGTCTCTGCCATGTGCCACTCTGCCTTGGAGCCTGCTGAGTATGGACTGAAACCTCCATTAACTACGAGCTAAATAAACCTTTCCTTCCTGTAGTGGATTTCTCATCTTTTTTTTTTTTTTTTTTTTGCGGAACTGGGGATTGAACCCAGGCCCTTGTACTTGCCAGGGAAGTGCTTATTCCACTGAGCCATCTGCCTGGTCCCCTGTAGTGGATTTCTAATAGGTGCTCAACTTACTATACCCAGCTGAATTAAACTAATATGGTGCTGGGTGCGAGAGGCTGACCTGAGGGTTGTTGCCAGCAGCATAAAGGCAGAACAGGAGAAGCCGCTGGAACACTGTTAGGGAAGCTGTTTGGAGAAGCTGTTGGACCTGTTGACACTATTGGAAGCTGCTAGTTCTCTTGGGTTGTTCTGCTGGAGGACCTTGTCATGCTGACTTTCCCAATGAACTTTGGAGAAACTTGGGTCCTTGTCTTGAGCATCAATTCCTGGCTCCAGAGGTAAAAATGGTACACTGCTCAGCCTCATGAAGCTTGTCACATTGGCTTTCCTTATGAGAAAGCTCTGGTGCTTAGAGGAGCTCTGTTGCTTATGTAGAGTGTTGCTAATAGCTCCAGTTCAGATGCCTCAGCTTGTTAACACAGATCCTTCATCCTGCTGTCATAGACTTCCTAGCCTCCATCACTGACCTTTGGGTCTTTCCATCACAGATCTGTGAAGTGACCTGCATGAGACTTTGTTGTGGGCTCTAGGCCTTCAGTTGAGCTACGGGAGGCTCTATGCCCTCAGCTGGATTCTTTAGTATTTAGTGTGTGGATAGATTTCCTGCACTTGAAGTGTGTGATTCTTGGGTAATTCATTGTAAAGTACTATTATAAAACTTGTCCTGTACTATATTGTTCACCTTGCAAAAGCCCCAAACCATGACACTTCCTTAATTTTGGGTGTTGGGTATTTAGTCCCAGCAACAAGAGACTAACTGAGACAGTGCACATTTTGCTTTATTAGAGCACATAAAATGAGAGGACCTTAAATAGTAGAGGCCAGTGATGAAAATTAATGCGAGTTCCTTTCCCTGGCTTTCTGTCTCTTTCTCTCAGGCCTAAAGTGTGGAGCAATAAAAGGTTCTTTTGGGATGATGGAGAATAAAGTCCCAGGTCATTTACTCTTCCTTCCCACAACCAAAAGAGCTCCCTTTGATTCTATTTGTTTATGATTTCCACATGAGGTTTTGTTTGAAAAAGCAAATATATCACATCTTGTAAAACATACATGAAAGAAAAAGGAAAACCATGATTCTGGTTCAATACAGTTGTCATAATGAGCACTAAAAATGCAGCACTCTGAATTATTTTATCTGGCATTTGTCTGTATTGTGTCTGTCAGATTTATGTCTGGATCTTGACCAAAGAATATTCTAGATCAGAGTAAAGCACACAAGCTGTTTGCTATTAAAAGTTGTCCTTAAGAGCATGTGTTTTGGATTCTAAAATAGAGAATGAGCTCCAGCATTTTTAGAAAAACTACTTCTGTAGGTAAATATGTGGTCACCTGCATCACTGTATGCTTCTCAACCTTTGTGGATCACAGCTTTATAGATTTGTTACTGTATTTTGTAACTTACTCTCTATGGCCAGTGAACCTCTTCCAAGTGTCTGCTGGGAAGTTCTCCACATTCTTAAATTTACTTTGTCATAGACAGGCTTTGCCAGGAAATGCTATGGAGAGACAATGTCTAGGAGGCAGTGGGTTGGTGGTTTTCGCTTGGCGTGGATTTAGGAGTCCTTGCTTGCTAATTTATCTTTCACTCAATTAGTATTTTGGAGCATCTCCTAATAGGAGCAATCAAGCCACGAGGTTCAAAGTACAGCCTTTTGTTGATTATGAGATCTTAGATAGTAACTTTCACTTTATTTTAGCATTTTTAAAATGGGCTGCTATAATGTATCTCATAGAATTATTGTGGCAATTAAATGAGTACATTCATGTAAAATACTTAGAAAAGTTTGAACATGTAGTGAGGCCTCAATAAATGTCCCCTATAGCAACAAACAGCAAAGGTCCTGCCATAGCTTAACACAGCCATAGCCATCACAGCAGTAACTGTCAGGCAAATACCAGAGCAATGCAGTCTCCAGACTTTTAGAAACCAGGTTGCTGTGGATTGAATATTTGTGTGTCATCCTTCTGCATCCCAATTCATGTGCTCAAATCCTAACCCCTAAGATGACAGCAGTAGGAGGTAGGGCATAAGGAAAGACACTGGATCACGGAGGTTGACCTCATATAAGCAGGATCTGCAAAAGAGGCCCAAGGGACCTGCCTTGCCTCTTCTGCCATGTGAGACCATGGCAAGACAGACAGCAGTCTGTGAAGAAGCAGACCTCAACAGACACCTTGATCTTCCCAGCCTCCAGGAGCCTGAGACAAATTTCTAATTACTTCTAAGCTGCCTAGCATAAGAAACCCAACAGACTTAAGATACAAGTTATTATTTTTATTTTATTTTATTTTGTCTTTTTGAGACAGGGTCTCACTATGCAGTTCAGGCTGGCCTTAAGCTCACTTTGTAGCTCAGGCTGGTCTCGAACTCACAACAATCCTCCTGCCTCAGCCTCCCGAGTGCTGGGATTACAGGCCTGCACCACCACATCCGGCTTGAGAATTCAGTTTTTAATTTTCTTTTTCCTCTATAAAATAAGGAGCAGTACTGCTAGAATGGTTAAATAGAATAGGTCTTTGGCTCAGAGTCAGTCCTGTAGAAGTTTTCTGTTGTTTTTTATAGGGCTATTTTGGAGCTGTTGGTGCACTGTTGGAACTATTCAAGATGACTGAAGACCGCCGAGATGAGCAGTAGCCCAAGCAGCCTCAGGCAAACATGGAGCACTGATAGCTGGTGCTGGAGAAGGTGGAAACTGCTGTGGAATGGAAGCCAAGCCATTGAGGCAGATGAAACCTGCTGGATTTGTAAATAACTGAAAATCCTTCTAGCTGACCTTTTATTCTTAGGTTTTGAGCATATGATTCAAAATGGGGAATATAAGAGGTTTTTCTGTATACTGTATTTTTTAAAAAAAAATTTGTGCAGCGTGGCCAAACCAACCAATTTTATGTATTAACTTTGAAAACTTGTTTAATGCCTAAGAAGGACCTGAAACGTAAGTGCTGTTCATTTTTCTTCTGGGGTTTACTGATCAGTGTGATAATTTTAACTTTATTTAGTACTCTAGGAGATTTTACTTTAATTATATTTTTCATGACGTTTCATGATTCACTGTTGGTTTCCAATGAAACTACAAATCTGGCATGTTTTACTGTGAGCACTGTTTTTGTTTGTTTGTTTATCCTTTCTTTTCTGTATGAATGTCTTAGGGGGTAAAAAAGAACCCTTCCTCCTGTTGGCTTCCTCAAGTGCTTTCCCTCCGCCTTTCCCATAGCTTCTCTTTAATGTAATTATTCATCTCAATCAAGGTGCTGACCAACTCATTACAAAATTAAAAATACAATTTAAAGTCTTGAGAGTGCCCGTGAAGAGAAGACTCAAAAAATATTAACAAATTTAATGAGTTTGGCAAAAAATTAAAACTACTGTAATTTTATTTTATCTTTTTTTATAAATACAGTGTTTCATTGGATTTATTTTGTGCTACATTATGTTAAACTGAAATATTCTGTGATAAGATAGATATCTTTGTGTATACATATAAAGGACAACAAGTCATTGTGCAAGAAGTTTGGAAATTACTGGGAGAAATTTCCCAGTAGTTCAATTGTTTGTCAGATGTAGAAGAAATCATGGTTTGAAGTATCAACTAGTCATACCCATCGGTTTTGTATGTGTGTACCTAGAGCTTTGTAACAAGACATCTTAATAATGATAATGTCCTCTTCATTTTTAATATTTTGAACTGAAAACTGGACTTAATGTCACTTGCTAAAATTCAAAATTAATTTATGATACTAATCTTCTTATATATAATTTTTGAAAGATCCCACTAACTTTCAAATGAGGGTCTGGGACACAGATTGAAACACTCGGGCTTGAATGGTCTTCTGAGTTATTATTGGAGGGATTTTTGAAGGGCAATGCAATTGCTCCTGATGACTCGTCCTTTTTCTGTCTTCTGAGCACCATCTTTAGTTTCTGTAGCTTTAAATCTTGAAGAAGCTGATGCTAATTGAGGAATTTACTTGTCTGGGTGAAATAAAGCCTGTTCTTGTTGTGATGTTTTTAGTGTACATGTTGTTTTCATTTCTTAATCCTTGTTTTCATGTGTTATGTTCTTGCTACTCTACATTTCATAATTTGAGGTTTTCCCATAAATGTGGCAAGGTCGAAAACTGTTTTCAGTCAAAGCTACAACCTATGTAGAGATTTTTTTAAAATCTAGCTTTATTGTTCTTATATAGCTGACTCCTTAATGCCAGACTATCACTGATGTTCTTGATTACCAAGGAGCTCAAAATTGGTCCATAACTAATACATTTTATCAGCTTCTGCCTGGCTTGAAACAGTTCAGGGAACTAAGGTGTTCTTGAGAAAGCTACTAATTTCCAGATCACCTATAATAGGTGCCTTTTGACCTCTTCCTTTATTCTCACACCCATCAAGATCCTTGTTCTGGGCTGGGGAGATAGCTCAGTGGCATAAGCACTGCCTGGCAAGCACAAGGTCCTGAGTTCAATCTCCAGTACAGAAGAAAAAAAAATCTTTGTTCTGTGAAGAAAACCAAGGAAAATTACTGGAACTCTATTTTGTAAATGATCTGAGGGCCAGCCAAATAGCTCAGTGGATTAAAGCATTTGCTTAAGCAGACACAGATTAAAGCTCTTGCCTAAGCAGACACAGTGACCAGGATTCGATCCCCAGCATACTTTGCCAGCCCTGCCCTGGGCACACTGAACCAGTGATTGAGACTGGGCATGGTGGCTGTAATCCCAACTGATAGGAGGCTGAACACAGACAGATCACTATGAGTCCGGTCTATGTAATGAGACCCTGTAATAAAATACAAAAATAAATAAATAAATAATCTGAAATAATTTTGTCTCTCATTCCAAATTTCTAAAATACTGGTTTACCTGAGGAAATAATTTAAGTGTTGGCTGTATATACTTAGTCTGTTTTTAACAAAGAATTTACAGCCTGAGGATTTTTCACATCCACTTGAATGTGGAAACTTCCTTGAGACTGAACTTCACAAAGAAACTTAGTGGAAAGAGTTTTTATCATGTACTATGTGAAGTTAGGATGGCTAGGTAGGACCAGGGAGACAGCTCAGGAGAATAAGCACTTGCCTGGCAAGGAAGGATAGGTAGTCCAGTACATGGCTTTTTATTGTGAAATAGGTTTGGTTTGGGTCCTCAATGGCCAGTTATTAACTGTGCACACAAACTACTAAACCTCTATCAAAGTCCTAGCTTTCTCTCCTATAAAACAGGGCAAATAATCACTCATATCCACATTGAAAGAACGTAGTACCAGGGTAGCAAAGAGCACTTCATTTATGTTAACTGGAACTTAAAAATAGATGGCTTAAATCCATTAAGCCAGTGATTCCTAACATTCTGGAATATGTAGCACCCTGTTCAGTGTAGAAGTACTCCATAGATGCCTGCGTTTAGGCACATCACCAGTGTCTCATCTGTAATTCCAAAATTCCATACTCTGTTTTTTTGTTTGGTATTTGTTTTCTTCTTTTAAGGCACTGTCTCTTTCTCTCTTTTTCGGGCTCGCTGTGAACTCCTTGTATAGCCCCAGCTGAACTAGAACTTGCAGCAGTCCTCTTCCTCCAGCCCCTGAGTGCTGTGATTCCAGCTGTGTCCCACTATGTCTGGCTCTCAACCTTCAAACTACCTCAATAAGCTGCTTCACAGCAAAAGCTGACCTGTATTTATCACAAATAATGTCTGTTCACTTACTTTGTTGAGAGGTACTATTGTGTTTGATGACAGAGTGTTGATCCTAAGGTGTTAAACAGTGAATGTTTTTGAATTTAAAAGATATCTAGACCTAAAAACTAGATGAAGGAATTATGGAAACATAGCTATTCTTCAAGGAAAACAGTTTCATTACTAAACATATAATGTCAGATCAGGGCTACAAAGAAAAAATAAGCTAGGGTAGGGGGCCAGAGAAGAGATAGTTTCATTTAGGCAAATGAGAAGGGGAGGAATTTCTTTGGTTACAGAGATCAAAAATAACCTTTCATAGGATGTGGTGTTTGAGTAACGAACTAAATAAACTTGGGAACATGCTGAAAAAGCCTGGAAGGACAACTTTTTGTTATTCCTGTCCAATGAAAATGAGAGTTTTGAGGATCTGCATTGAGGTCAGTGTCTGGAGTTTTAAAAAAGCAAGAGTGTGGGAAATGGAGTTTTAAGATATCTCCTCAAGGAGTGTGCTAGAAAAGGTTTCACAGACTGCCAGTGAGTGCCTAGTGAACCAGCATGAAAGAACTTCACTCACAGAAGCTGAGTAAGCAGAAGCTCTGAGGAAGGAAACAGACTGGTTTTTTCAGGAATCCATTTGCTTCAGCTAGAGCCTTGATGAAGGAGAAACTAGACCTGGGAGAAGAAACTAATCCAACTGTGAAAGGACTTGTGTCCCATGCTAGAGAGTTGGGATTCTCTGAAGCCAGGGCAAGGTTTCAAACTGAGTAAAAGTAGAAAGAATCTTACTTCAAAACGACAGAACAGAGTGTCCTTTTACTAGGTTTATTTACCCTATGGTGCCGTACTTCCTGCAGTAGCTGTATAGTGAACCCCAATTTCTCTGCAACTGATACAGTTAGATACATTCCTGAGAATTTTGCAGAAAACAAAGATTACTAATCACTACAGCTTTCCTGCTAGTCTAGTCAGTCAGTGGAAGGTTTCACCACCAGGGATCACGGTAAACTCATAGGAGTTGTCAGAAAGAAAGGCCATTTTTCTGTTAGCAGAAGGCTGTTCCCCCCCAAAAAACAAAAGAAAGATGATGCCAAAGTTGTGAGGAATAATTAGTGTACACTGCTTAGTGGTTCTATCAGTTGCTTATTCATTCACTGTACCTGATTAGTTTTTACTAAATATTGCTGTGGGAGACATTGAGCAGCAGCATTCAGGATGCTTTTGCTTTTTTTTTTTGTTTTGGCGGAACCTGGGATTGAACTCAGGCCCTTGAGCTTGCCAGGGAAGTGCTTATTCTACTGAGCCATCTCCCTGGCCCCTAGGATGCTTTTGCTTATGAACAGAACTACGGGGCCCTTCTTTAATTGAGCTTACATTCTGGTGAGGAAAATAGACTAAACATTTTAATCAGTGTCTTCCTTATTTTCATTGCTGGGACAAAATGCCTGACACCCACAAGCTAAAGGAGCAAAGGTTTGTTTTGGTTCATCATTTGTGGAGATTTCAGATAGTTGTCTATCTCCAAGGCAGGGCAGCGGGGTAGAGTGAAATGGCAGAGGAGAAAAAGCTTGTGGCAACATAGGCAGGAAGCAGCAAGCCTTTCTTTTTCCTTCCCTTTTTATCCATCCAATTTACAAGCCTATTGGTTAGTACTACCCATGCCAGGTGGTCCTTCCCTCTTCAGTAAATCCATTATCCATACTCAGGACTGTCCTAAACCAGTCAGCAGACTAATCTAGCATCTCTCACCCACGATCCAGAATCACATACCTGTGATCTGGTCACCTCCCAAAATCTCTACTTGTGAAGACTGCAAGTTTTGGGGAAATATCTCGATATAAGCTGTAACAATCAATAAATGAAAAAAAGATAAGAAATGATTAGTACTATGAAGAAAAGAAACAAAATTATAGACATGAGAAGCACCTATTCATGATCAAATGGTTTGGAGACCCAAATACAGTTAATCTCAGATTTTGAAGAATGACAGCTTTACCTGGCTTCCAGTCTTAACACTTCCTTAGTGAAAACAAAAAAGTTTTGGAGAACCAGCTTTTTTCATACTAATTCATTTTATCTTTTTATTTACTTAGAAAATTTAAGTTAGCTCCACTCATTTGTAATATCAAATATCTTAATGTAATATGAATTTAGTAGCCGGGCATGGTGGCACAGTCCTGTAATCCCAGCACTCGGGAGGCTGAGGCAGGAGGATTGTTGTCAGTTTGAGACCAGCCTGAGCTACAAAGTGAGTTTGAGGCCAGCCTGAACTTCATAGTGAGACCCTGTCTCAAAAAGACAAAAAAAAAAAAAAAAAGGATAATAATAATATAAATTTAGTAATGTACTTTTTATTACTAATTTCATGAACAGTTTTATCTGAACTGTTCATTGTCAATGTCTTTACCAAGATCATAGTCATTCAATAGTTTCCAGAGCACAAGTTTAAGCACTTTTTTGAATCTATACATTATATATACATCTTTTTCTCAGCTAAAGCCACAAGCTCTTATTTTATAATCTCAATAACCTCACTTTCTGCTGCTGAGGGCATGTAACTGCATGTTCTTTTAAAGTCAACATTAAAGTGCTAGCTTAGATATCCATTATTTGCAATACCAAAAAAAGAAAAAAAGAAAATTGTATTAAATGTCTGTTCCACCATTTGTTCACTTTTCATAGGTAAAATTAAAGTTGTAAACTTGAATTTAGATGAGTCAGAGTTTTCACCAGTTCTCAATCTTCAAAGAGTGTCTATCTTTTTTAATTCAAGTACTTTCATTTATTTTTTTAGGGAAGGGTCTACAGGGTTTTCAGGGTCTCACTACTAGATCAGACTCCTAGTGATCCGCCTGTTTACAGCCTCCCAAGTGCTGGGACTACAGGTGCACACCACCATGCCCAGTCTCAATTGCCATCTCAGCACACCCTGGGGGTGGGGCCAGAAGGCAGGCCCAGGAATCAAAACCCTGGCCCTTGTACCTGCTTGCAGGCGCTTTATTCCAATGAACTACTTGGCTAACCCTCAAGTACTTTTAGAATATTTAAATATATTGGTACACATAATTTAAAAAGACAAATATTTGTATGTGACTAGCTATGAAGACTCAGACTGTATCACTTAGAATTAACTAGAGGAACAGATTTACATAAATGATACATAAAAGATTTACAAATAGGCTTACAATGGCTCCTGTAGCATCAAGGGTGAAAGAATGCAAAGGGTCATCTACACACTGGATAGCAGTAGTGTCCTGTCAAAAGTTGAAGGCTCACGGGCTGGCAAGATAGCTCAGTGGACTATACACCTAGTTAGGCAAGCAGAGACAGGGTTTGATCCTGGGTGCCACATGCTGTACCAGCCCTGTCCCCGGGCACACTGAGCCGGCCCACTGAGACTGGTTGTGGTGGTGCACACACGTAATCCCAGCACCGGGGAGGCTGAAAACAGGAGGATTGAGTCTGAGCTGTGCAGTGAGACCTTGTACCAAATACATCTAAAAAAGACAGAAAAAGTTGAAGACCTGAAGCTCTCAGAGAAGCCTGGTACAACTCTATTTTGTAAAGCTAAGGGTCTGTGTTGGAAATCTGTAGAGCGGGCTGGAACTCCCTAAAAGAAGCAAAAAGGAAAACTTCCTTCCTTCCCTGCCTTTGCGTTCGTCCATCTGGGCTACAAGCACGCTTGTTGCTGATACCCACCTCCAGGGGCGGTTCTCAGTGTTTGCAGTTCACGAGTCAGTCATCCAGGCACACTCATATCGTGATTCACCATGTGTCCTAATCCACTCAAGCTGACACCGCACTGAACCATCACATGGGAGTAACCTCATTTTATTTCATAAAGTTGAGTACGGTGGCTTTGCAGAAAAGGGCAAAACAAATGGACTTTTTTGAGTAGTTGCATGTCTTAACATTTCTGAAGATGCATTACCTTTCCCTAATACCCACTGCTTATTTGGCAAGATATAGAATTTTAACATAGAAATTATTTTCCCCACAATTCCAAAGACATGGCCCTATTTTTGCTGAGCTTCTAATATTATGGTAAGCAAGCCTAGTGATATTCTGGTCCCTAATCTTTTTATGTAACTGTTTCTCCTCTCTTTTAGAAACTTAGCTTTTTTTTTTTTTTTCTGGTACCAGGGATTGAACTCAGGACCTCATGCTTGTCAGGCAAGTGCTTATTCTGCTGAGCTATTTCCCCAGCAACTTTTAGCTTTTTGACTTCTGATTTCAGCACTAACAAGTGAAAAGACTAGAATTTAACACTCCCATATTTACAATAAGAAAAATGGCTGAACAAACTGAAAGCCAGTGACTTCCTTGGGCCCACCAGAGAATAGAGGTGGCAAAGAAATCTGTCATCTGGACACCTGAAGAAACAGGAGAAGAAATCATAGGTGAGATCCCTGGTAAGATCTTCATGTGGTAATTCTGCTGAATTACTGAAGGCTGAGTGTAGACTAGTATAAGAGTGAGAAAATAATGAAGGGCTGTGGTCTTAGCGGAGGGTTCCAACACTTGCATGGATTAGACCTCCACAAACCTCACCAAGTTCTAATGATAAAAAGCCAGAATTCCCTCAAGTTTCTAGCAAGGGAAAGAGAAAGGTTCCTATTGAAACATGTCTCGAGTGTTCTCGATGAAGAAGACTTGCTTCCAGAAAAGAAGATTGGCAGAGACATCTCACCTTGCTAGGGTGAGAGGAGATGGCACTTGCCCCACTATAGCCCTCTTTAGTCTCCCTGCCTGCAAAGCATTGGGAGTTAGAGGAAATTCTAAGAAACCCTGCTAAAGACTGCAGCTCAGGGATACAGACTGAAACATAAGAACGAGATTGGCGACCTCTCCTTTCCACCACATCAGCAGTGCTCTAGTGTAACACTGGGTTACAAGTAAAAGAGCAGCAAGAGGCAGATTATCTGTAAAGTTATTAGGGATACCCAAAGCAGTGGATTAGAAGGCAAGAACACTGAAGAAATCCAAAGCTCTTGTCACCCATAGCTATAGAAATGTTAAACATAGCCTAACTCTTAGCCAAGTTAATGTAATACCTCACAGGTATTTTTATTTCTATTACTCAGTACATGCTATCTAGCTTTCAACAAAAGATTATAAACCACTAAAAATATAGGAGAATACAGCCTAAAGAGATAAAGATCTAGAACCATACTCTGATATAACACATTTTAGAATTACAGCTAGTGAATAATTATAATAATATATATTAAAATAATATATAAATATTAAAAATTATGATATATATATAAAACAATATATAGGGGTGTATAATATTTACATAATTACATGTATTAGAGTGCTAATAGAAAAACTAGTTAACATGAACAAACAGATGAGCAATATATAGACA
>PVKA01007559.1:0-77225 GCA_004027165.1 Ctenomys sociabilis | reverse complement strand
CTTTCTTTCTTTCTTTCTTTCTTTCTTTCTTTCTTTCTTTCTTTCTTTCTTTCTTTCTTTCTTTCTTTCTTTCTTTCTTTCTTCTTTTCTTTTGCCCTATTATACTATCATTGCAGCAAAAAAGAAATTATTGGCTCTTGTACCTGGTTAAACAACTTTTAAAACTCCTCACTTAGTTTCAATTGGAACATTGCCAATATTTCCTCATGTGTCCTCTGCCATTTCTACAGATTGAGAGGGTGCAACCACTGCTTCAAGGATTGTTTTCTTTTCAATGAGGTGAGCTCTTTTCAGCTTCTCCAATTATGCTTTTCTGCTTGGCTGTGTTTGCTGCTCATTGTGAAAAAGCTCACAGCTCCATGCTTCTGTATTAGGGACTCTCAAATATTAAGCAAGGAATATCAAGAGCATTATTCCACAAAGTGTAAGACATCTCTAGTGAAGCATTTACATCAGGAAAACCTGGACCAGAGAAAATGTAGAGCTTCTAGTAGCCAACCATCAGACCAAGTGGTGGTTGTTGTGTTCTTCAGTTTAGCCTGGTGATCATCTAGTGATTTTTGGTTGTTTTAATGTTTTGCTCTCACAGAATCCTAGAGTTGACTCATTTCTTCATTTTCCTTTCCTTTGTCTTCTGATTGTTACAAAGCTACCCATTTTGTGTTTCAAATCATTTCTCTCTCTCACTCTCTCTTCTTTTTGCTAGCTTTGCTCATGAGCTGTCAGCTCTGTTACATAGGCTGTGGTGATTTCCTGAGGGTAGCTGCCACAGCCTTCCTTAGAACACCCTTCCTGAGTGTTCTATGTCACTCATTACAAGGTGCACTCTAGCTCCTTCCCTTAGATTCATCAAGCCTTTCTTTAGTTAGAATGTGAAAGAAGCAAAGATACTATTTTAGTCTTGGTCATACCCTTCATGAGGGCAGAAAGCTTGTACTTTTTTTCTTTGAAGTTAACTCCATGCAAAAAGTCCAACTTTTCTAAGACTACCATTTTATAAGAAAATTATGGGAAGAAACTTGAAGATGATTTGTGGAAAGGACAAGGTATTCAGCCATCTGACTGCTATTTCAGCCATTGGAGTGGAATAATCAGATGGGAGAGTGAAGGAACCATCTTGGACATCCCAATCCCCACAAATACCCCGTGGGGCAAAAGAACCCCTTAGCTTAGCTTCATCTAGATGACACAATTGGAGAAATAATTTTTTCTTGTTGCTTTAATCCACTAACTTATAGATCATTTTGTTATACAATAATAGATAATTAAAACAGTTGCTTAGAGCTTATCTCCATAATCCACTGTGATATTCTCGAGCTGTGTGACTCAATATGGTATTTGCCAAATGTAGTTGCTTAAATTTAATTAAAATTAAATAAATGTAAAAATGCAATGTCTTAGTATCACTAACCACATATGAGGTACTCAATATCCTCTGTTTTGGATAGAATATATAGAACATTCCCATCATGCTAGAGAGCTCTGTGGTTGGATCCTAGTCATTTTCACATTTTTCTGGAACCTTATGTTATTTGCTTATCAAGAAATGTCAATTCCAGAAAATGGGCCCAGTGGTGCACAAAGTTTTGTAAAGTAGAGAAAGCTTTTTTGGCATAGGTATAGAGGATCCAGGCTATCTAGTGAAATGCCAGGTCAATATGGTCCTCCTTATCCTACAGGCAGTGCACACAGGGTTTATAGAAGATGAAGTAAGTGAGTGAATAAATTTCCCATGAAGGTGAATCTCAGGCAACAGAAATTCACCTGGGTTGTACACCGAGGGGACCTCTTGGTATCTTGTAGGCCATTTCTTTTTCTCAAAACTCATTTATTTTCAACTCTTGAATCAATTATAATTTTAACTTTCTTTCCTGACACTAGGGCAAAAATAGAATCAAATCCATTCATTTGCTCTTAATGGAGCAATTTAGCCTTAATGATAGTCATTTATTGAAACTCAACTTAAAAAAATTGGTATACAACACAACAAAAATTATAGTGTCATTTAAAATACTAGTGTTCAAACAAGTTCTTCCTACTTCCTACTATCTACCCTCCACTTTGCTCCTCATTTATACTTTGGGTTTCCCACATGAGAGAAACAATGTGATGTTTAAAAGTGGGTGTCTGATTCATTTCACTTAAGATTATGATCTCTAGATGCATCCATTTACCTAAAATTGCCATGAGAAGAGGAACTAAGAGATAGGAGGAGAGGAAGAAAGGAAGGGAAGTGGGGCATAAATTAAAAAACAAGAACTAAAAAAGGGAAATAGAGCTTTAGGAAATGGAAAGGGGAAAAAAGATTGTAAGGAAGAGAGGGGAAGGGGGCAGTACAAAAATTCGCATGTGTTGTGTTCATGTACGGCTCCCCTATGATGAATGTGGTTATTATATACTGCAAAAGTGTACCAAGAAAAATAAATTATAAAAAGAAATACACAGTTAAAAATAAAATACTAGTGTTTAAAGTATTACTGAAAAGGTGCGTTGTTTACATAGTTTCTAAGTATGCCAATGATAATAAAATTTTATACATTTTTATAAATTCTTCTAGGTTAGGCTGTGGGATAAAAAGGTTCTTTTGACCCAAGATATTACCAAAGTACAATAAACACACTGCAACCGTGTTATCCCTCCTGTTATGACTTGATCTTTTGCTCCTCAAGTTTAAAAACAAAAAATGCAGACTTCCTGCAAAGATTCACTTTATGTTAAATTCTTCCTCACTGGTTAATTTTGAGATGGCTAAAAGGAATTTAAAAAAATAGAAAATCTGTCTTGACAAACCACTATTCTATCTTTTGTTCTCTGCCCTAATTTTAATGTGGTAGAGGTTAGGTAGGTTTTTCTTTCTTTTCTTGTGAGTGGGGGTGTGTTTTCAGAACTTCATGATACGGTGTGATGTTTATGTAGAGAATCTGCAATGAATCATCTCCTACACAGCTAAGAAGATTTTTTTTGTTATTGTTCCAGCATTCTTTATAGAAGTAATCACATGAGCTTTTCCTTACCTGCATTTATCCTGGTGGCTGTCATTCCTTCCATCACGTCCATCAGTCCAGAAGGCGCACATGAATTGCAGTCACATTCTGTTCACGGCCCTGCTGCAGGGTTGTGAGAAATGCAGATAGCCCAGAAGTAACTTTATTAAAAGGGTCTTGGCAGTACATGGAGATAATCTTGTCCTGGGAGGACAGCTGTTCAGGAGCAGCCAGGGAGGTTCTCCCTCTGCTCAAAGAACTGACAAAGATGAACAGGGAATTGGAGGACTAAATTAGTACCCTGCTCGACCTGCCTTGATTGATAGTACTTTGTCTTTCATTGCAGAGTACAATTCATTTTATGTTTCTGCAACTCTTACATTTATCTTGGATCATCTGAGGCTATTAGAGAAACATTTGTCTTCGTTCATCACTCTCAGATATATATCTGCCCTTCTATTATTGGCCTGTCTGTCTATTCATCTATCTATCTATCTATCTATCTATCTATCTATCTATCTATCTATCTATCTATCTATCTATCTATCTATCTATCTATCTATCTGTCTGTCTATCTATCATCTATTACCTATGTGTAAAATGCATAATGTAAAAATATCTATGTTGAATATAAGGTATTCAGGGTTTGGGGAGATGACTCAGTGGACTAAACACTTCCCTGGAAAGTGCAAGGAACTGAGTTCAATTCCTGGTTCTGCCAAAAAAAGAGAAAAAGGTGTTCATAGATTTATAGAAGTGAGTATGATATGATATTTCTCTTTACTATATTTCTCAGTTTTATCTTACTAAAACAAAATATCTAGATCCATTACTTATGAAGTAAAAAGAGGTTCATCTTGGCTCTTATCTTGAATATATTTAAGTTCAAGATTAGAAGGCCCTTTTGGATTGGGATCAGAGACCCACACTTCTCAAATCCACACCCCCAGTGATACAAGGACTCCCAAAGTTTCCACCACCTCTTACTAGGACCATTGTAAAGATCAAGCACTTAACACACTAGGTATTTTTCAGCCACTCATCCAAACTGAGAACAATATGGGATTATCTCATTTAATCCTTATAATAAGCCTTTGAGGTAGGTGTCAGTATCAGCTACACATTTCAAATGTGGAAACTGCTATTAATGAATATATCTAGGATTTTTTTTTTTTTTTGTGGAACCAAGGATTGAACTCAGGCCCTTGCACTTGCCAGGGAAGCACTTATTCCACTGAGCCATCTCCCCAGCCCCATATCTAGGATTATTGAGATAAAGTTTATTGAGCTGAAATTGATCCAGGACTCAACCCTCAGATACGTGGCTGTGGAGCTTTTCTTCCTAGCCATCCTGTTTTCTTGATCCAGTCAGAAGCACAGCTGTGTCATCTTTAGCTTTCCACACAGAAGAAGCAATAATGAGACTGAGGCTCATCAAGGAATAAACACATCTATCACGTGCACTCAGAACATTGGTCCTACTTGTCAGGGCTGCATGCTTTCATTTTTACTAGACTCTCCTAGTGCAATTTTTTCATAGGGAACAATAGATGTTTATGATGTGCATGCCACCATTTACAAGGTTTGAGGCTCCCTCTCAACTACTGGATCAAATGCCACTTTCTTTCTCTTTTCTTTTTGACTTGATGTTTTGGAAAGTTGTGACTTTATGCATGCAGCTCATAGATTCTCTCTAACAGAACTTTAAACACCTTAGATGAGAATTGGCTCCAGTGAGATCTGCAACAGTGCCTAGTTACCAATGAATAGTCAGATTTAAGCAAATTACCATGTGATAGTTATCTTTTTTATTTCAACCCTCGGTAACTCTCAGAAATGTATCTTCTCAACTGATAAACAAATTTTAGTGATAAATAACCATAAACAATAAATCTGAATCACCACAAGTTGGCATGGAAAATCCAAAATGTTAAAATAAAAAGATAGTTAAGAGAATCTATGGCCACTGGATTGGGCAGACGTTGAGGCTTAACAGATACAGGAACAGATGCACAAATGGAGACATGAGGTTAATGAGTGGGGAAGGAGAAAGTACTACCTAGAAATGGGCACACGGGACAGATTTTCATGCTTTTACTTAAAAAATTATGTAGCACATCTTTATGTCTGCATTGAGCTACAAAGGTAAATGAACTAAATGTGATTGACATCTTACATCCATAGGGAGGAACTTAGCTAAACAATTATGATCAATGCAGTAGTGTCCACGTTCTCTGGAGACAATACAAGAGTAACCAGTTTTTTTTTTTTTTTGACTAGGTCAGGAAAGTCTTCACTATAAGGAAACCTGAGGTGCTCACCAGAGGAGTTTCTAGGTGGAGTGGGAATGCAGCAAGTTTGCTGGCACAAGTACTATGCACAAAGGCCTTTCATGTGCACAGGTGCTTCATCTGTGGATTTAAGTACCTTTGATAGAAAACATTTGAAAACAGTTGCATCTATCCTGAACACATATCGACATTTTCTTGCCATTGTTCTTTAAACAATATAGCTTAATAACTATTTACACAGTATTTGCATTGTGTGAAGTATTATCAGTAATCTAGAGATATCAAAAGTCTATGAGAGGGTGTGCTTGGGTTGTACCCAAATACTGCATCTATCATTTCACATAAGGAATTTGAATATTTGCAGTTTTAACATCCTTTGGGGACTTGGAACTAACCCCTTGCAGATATCAAAAGACAATTTTGGGCTAGTTGGTGCTACATCCTCAAAATGACACAATGGGTAGAAGTAGTTTTCTTTGTGAAAAGTCTTTGCAATTTAAAGTTGTGTTACTCTTCAAGATACTGTTCTATTGAATGGACCTGAAGGATCATGGAGATTTGGTTAGTGCATATACAGGTGTTCTGTTTACTTGTCTCCTATATAAGCAATTAGTCACATGCTGATTCCTGAGGGTTCAAGAATGGATGAAGTCTACAAACTGATAGAACATAAATAGTTAACAGTCAAAACCTTAGCCCCTCTCTGAACCTTTCAAGAAAGCCAGCAAATTGAATGCAGGAATGAGAAAACAGAGCTGCTTCTGCTCACCCATGGAAACAGTCAGACTGCCACAATTTGCACAAGGTGCAAGTAACAGCTCAGCCTTTCAGAGGACCCTGCACAATCTGCACATTGCGACAGTCTCACCTCGGTCACGGAGCCTCTGCCTCACAGCTGGGCTGAAGGAATTAGCTTGCACACCAGAATATTAATGTCAGCATCTTTTAGCACACGGGTTTGAGATTTGCAACTGTTTATAAAAAAGCACCAATTCTGCTTATGATTATCTGTGATTTAGAGAAAGGGGCAAAGTTATCATGGTAAAGAAAGTCTGTCAATGAATGTGTTGATGACAGTCTCCATGTAAGAAAATGTACACTGAACTATTCATATTTCTTTCTTATTTGTAAGTGATCATGATGGTGTAAAAAGGAAGAAACAATAAAAGAAAAAAATCTAAGTGATCATGATAATGGAAAAAATGAAGAAATAACAAAAGAAAAAATAAGCTCTAGGCATTGTTTTAGAAAAGATTAAAAGAATGTGTCCCTCTTCTACCCACCAACCAAACTGGCTTTGCTATGAACTTGATCTCCATCTAGTCAGGAACCTACCATACTGTGCCTTTTGGTTGTGTACTGTCAGTTTGGTCACTGTCTTGTAAAGCCTGGAAAAAATTCCCACTAGAAAAGGGGAGAACTGCTGAGGTGGAGGAAAGTGTGGCAGGTAGGGATCAGAGCTCACCCAGGAGTCAGACCTCAAGCTAAGGGCAAGACTCAAGGCAACAGGAGCCAATGAGGTCCAGTGAGAGAGAACTGGACTTCACCACAGAAGATGAGGCCTTGTTTAGGCAGGAAATGTCTTCTCCTTGTAGGCTAGGGGCCAGTGAAGACCCACTCTCAGGTCTTTTAGGTTTTTACTGTTTTGTCACCACAGGGCAGAGTCAAGAGAATTTCTTCCCATGCATAGCAAATCTTATTGGAAGCTTCATCAAAATGCACCAGAAGCATACTCTTTGGCCTCTGACAGTGACATTCTAGGCAACAGGACATCCTCAACATGCACTCAGTGTTGGTGACAGTCTGTTCCAAGAAAAAAATTACAGCACAATTTTTTGGTAATTTTTTTTAACAGAAGACTTCAAAAAGAAATTCCAGTACATGTTCTCAAATGAATATTTTTCCTTTCAAGACTTTAACCTACATAAATTTCTTAAATTTTGTAAGTACAATGTTAATGTTCATTATTGAATATATTGCATTTGCATCCTGGTGCAATGCCAACTAAATTTGCCTTTTACCTGTTTAGAAAGGCTACACTTTTCTTATCTGCTCCTATTGTTCCTTATCCCAACAATAAGCGCATATGTTCTTTTTTTTCTGTATTTAAGACAGGGTCTACAGGATCTCACTACACGGATTGGACTCAGTGATTCTCCTGTTTTCAGCCTTCCATGTGCTGGGATTACTGGTGTGCACCATCAAGTCCAGTCTCAGACACCATCTCAGTGCACCTCATAGGGTGGGGCCAGCACAACATGGCACACCAGGAATCAAAACCCAGCCACTGTGCTCTGCCTAAGCAGGGATTTTAGTACACTGAACTATCAGGCTGACCCTAAACACATATTCTGCCTTATCTGAGCTCCTTCCTGGGCTCAGAAGATGCCTACTAAGCAAATCCTAAACTTCATTCCCATCCTTGATAGATATCCATGAAGACTGTGATGGCTTACATTCCGAGTCATCCTGATGAATGCTCAAATTATGAGTTGTGACTTTCTAAGAGATGAGGCACCTCCAGCCTCATTATGATGCACTCCTGTGAGGTAGCACTGTGAGTGACAGTATTTCCTCTCCCAATCTCCCACCATGTAAGTCAAAATTCATTAACTGTGTGTTGACTGAGTGTCTACTACACACTGGAAGCTGCAGACACGAGTTGAATGACGTATAGTGCCAAGCCTCAGAGTACTGGGTAAAGAGGCACAGAAACCATTGAATGGGGTCATTGCCATACACAGATGTTACACAGGAGTCATGATGATGAGGACCAGTCCCTCTGCCTAGCTGAGAAGTCTTTCTGTGGATAATAGCAGGATTCTGCTGACCTGGGTACCAAAATATTGGTGGGTTCCTACTGATTTGCCTCATCCTTTCCTTTCACCTTGTACAGCCTAGTCCCAGAAGTACCCTAGCCAAAAGCTCTTCACTTTTCATACTGTAAATTCTGCTTTTCCCTCTGGACAGTCGAACCATTTTTTCCTTCACTGAACAATTCCAGACCACATCTACCAAGACTCCATCTCTTCCTTCTTCTCCTCACCCAAGAGTTTCTTGGATTCTAGCTAACTTTATAACCTTTGCACATCCCAGGAAGGACATTTCTCTTTGTGAAGGCTAATTCTTGATTTATCCTTTAAAAGGCTTTCCTGAAGTGAAATCCCCTCTTCCCTGAATCTTCATCTCTCTCCCTGTCTCTTTTCTTTTAAACATGTATGTCTCCCTTAACCAAAATATATCTGCTCATATGCTGAGGGTTCGTGAAATTGGTTAGATTTGCCTTTACATCTAGTGATGGCAGGCACATATCATCTCTTTTAAGAGCTTCCAGAGCTATACACAAAGACCCATAAATTTTAAGGAAAAGAAGAATTATTGAATTTCATAAGTATTGGGAGTTGAAAAATTGTATAACTGTGATACAATAAATAATATAGTAAGTATATAGCAGTGATATGGTAAATGATGCTTGAATTTGGAGTTTAATATAGGATTCAGCTCTTAGCCAAATAAACTTAGAAAGGCTACTTAGAATTTCTATGCCTCAGTTTCCTTATCTGTACAATAAGAATAATAATTTACTGCATATGTGAAACATGAAGGTCAACTAAGATGATGCCCTAAATAACTCAAAAAAGTTTCTGTCACAGAATGAGTTCTCATAAATGATACTTACTTCCTCTTGGAGTTTAGGAAGCAGTGGTTGACATAGACTAAATAAAGAAGCTACGTGGCTAAAGCTTCACACTTGTGAAATCTTGTAGATTAAGCCAGAAAATTTAGAAAGGAAAATGGCTAAATAACATTATTTATATAAAACGTATTATTTATATTACTATAATACATTTAATTATATTAATATAGTGCCACCTTGGTTCATTAATTTAATTTGTTCTCTAATTTTACAAAAGATGGCCACATTTATGTTTGCATGGGAAAGATGGCCATGGTTGTGCTTGTCATCTGACATAAAATTTGCAAACAAAAACAAAAAATTTTGCCAAATTCTTGGTTGTGAACCAAATTGATTGCAAACAACATTTATGAACTGTGGTACCGTTGTATCACAAATTTTCTAAATACATTTACATTACCACAACTTAATATATTTTTATAGCAAATTGTCTTCTTGGAAGAGGATTCTTTTATAGAATGATGAAAATCTACAGCATACTTTTATTTGGTTGAATATATTAGTCTTTCCTTAACTGAAACATTAAATCATGAGCTTCAAAAACCTATCCAGGCCATCAGAATCATTCAAGGACAGTATTTTTGTGTAAGTCTGGAATCACAGGAAATTCCTACATCTACTTCCTGGGACACTGGTTATTCTTCTAAAGGATTACAGGCATCTCTCATTTGCAAAGTCTCGATGTGGGTCTTTGTCCTCAGGATGAAAGTAAATTCTTATCTTCTGTGTTAATGCCTAAGCAAATGTACCACAGGCTTCCATGAGAAGGTGGTAGAGTTCCTGTTTCTACAAAGCACTTGAGTGTTTAAGCACAGGGAGCTGTAAAAATCTTTATGAAGCAATGAGCTACAATGGTAGCTCAGGCAATTGTGCTGCAAGCCAAATCTCAATCTCCTTCCAGGATTCCCTTCTGAGCAGCACACTGTTAAGAATTTTCTAGTTATGAAAGGATTTTGAGATTTGATCTAAAAAGAGGTTGTAAACAAGCTGGAAAGTGTATAAAGAAATTATAAGTCAACTTTCTGTGTTCTATCTGTATGCAACATCTCTCATCAATTGTCTAGATTATTTCGAATCCAGTCAAGGTTGGAAAACAAAGGTTACTGAGTCAGTTTATGAATTTGAGAGCTAGCCCAAACTTAACTGTATTGATCCTTGGGGCTCCTATTGTCCCTAATCTGATCCATAAATGGCCCAAAAGAAATTATTGATACTAGCATTTATGCCACTGCTTTAAAATTCAGTTATTTATTTGTTTTATTTTTCTTTGATATAGGGAATCAAAGTCAGGACTTTCCAGGCAGCTGCTTTGCCACTGCGCTAAATCCCAGGCTCTCACTTATTTAAATACATATGAGATCTTATTAATGTAATGCTAAAACAGTCTTAGAAGTAACAGGCAATAATATTTGTAAAAATTATTTAAAAATGAAACAACCTCTTAATATTTTGGCAGCTATTTCATGAATGAATGCTTATAATGGGGGAGGCCAAGGACCACTCTATCTTTAAATGTGGCTGTTCTTAGTGAAGTCTGTAGAACACCCTATCATGATTATAATCCTTATGTCCTTTAGACATGTATTAATACAAATAAAAATTTAAACATCAAGTTTATACTGCTTTCATTCTACAAAAAAACCTCATAATTATAGGTCCAAGGACAAATGTTATACCAACTAAAGACTGCTTTGTATTGTGTTTTTTTCTCCCCATTCATTTTCCATGTTTTTGTAGAAATCAGCCCTTTATTCTCTCTGCTGCACTCACTCTGCCTTCTCAGCTAGATCACTAACTCCTCAGGAGACAAGAGCCATCGCTATGCCCTTCTTCAGTTTCATCTGTGGCAGAGACCTGTTTTGCCAAGAGTAACTTCTTCATAAAACTGTTTCTGGCTTCTGTTTTCTCAGTCTATGTTGGCAACACCTATTTCACTCTTCCTTTCTGGGGCCAGAGTGGATGTTCTCCTGATATGGATCTCAACAGCTATAGGAGAAAGGTGTCTCTGACACTGGTGATACATAGAGATCTTCCTTCCTGCTCTCACCAGATCTTAGTAACATACCATCCCATGCACCACAATGTGACATCCAGACCCCTTTCAGGGAAAATAAAAATGTATTAAGGCCATGTATGTGACAGAACAGAAAATACCATGGTACACAAAATGAGCTATATCACCTGTGAAATCAAAATCATAGCCTTTTGTTCCATGAAAAATGCTAATTTTTCTTCAAGATAGAAACTCTAACACACGAGATAAGGAAAAAAATGTCATAGGATTGTCCTGCTAAAATGCTGTATATGGTTAGATTTCTAAATTTCTGTGTAAAAATATGTAATTGTTTATTCCTACTTTTTAAACATCTTTATTTTTTCTTCACATTGTATAGGGATTTAAAAGTTTAACATATTGATACTTGATAGAAAATACCTGTTCCATGTTATGTCTAAGATGTTTGATATTCAGACAGATAGTGAGATTCAGCTCAACTGCCTATATTATAGGGTAATAATATCATTAAGCTTCTCTTTTGGAGGGTTAACAACTTAAGTTTGCAGATCAAAAATCAGAGCAAAAGAAGGGCTGAAATATTTTGGCCCTACCCTTTCAGTAGGGTAGTGAGAACTCAGGACATAGGAGAACCTATACTGTAACATCATGTAACTCAGTTGTGTCCCAGATTTTCTGATCAAGATTATGGGACCACAGAGGAAAATGATCAACATGTAGAGTGTACCTAAGGAGAGTCACATGGAGAGAAAACATTCTCTCAGGCTTTTACAGAGAGCAAATTGGTCAAGCAATGGTCATGACTCATCCACATGGCTGACCCTGACAAAGGATCTACAAAATGAGGTTCAGGATTTCAAAATAAATCCTAAGGGAATTTGACTGACCTATCAGAAACAAAGTTACATTTCTTATTATATAGATCTTGCTTTATCTTGGCCTTAACTATCCAGTAGAAAAGTATGTAAACAAAGTATAAAAAGTAAAGCCATATTAATATGCTGAGCTGCGAAAGGCTCAAGTCCACAACTTCTGACATTGCCAGTCATATAGATAATCCACTACTATTGTGGACTACTGGAATATATTGGGTTATTTTGCTGAATTCACATACCGGCAATATTTCAATGGCAAGGGAATACCCTCATCTCTGACAAAACTAAACAAAAAAAGAGGATACAAATGAAGGACCAATTTTTATCTGTATACACAAAATAGAAGAGATATACAGCTACTTTCTCTTAATTCAATGAGAAGAAAGATTTGTACTAGTAGTGTTTGCACAGGATATCATGTCTGCATCTTGTACTATGAATAACCACTACAAAGACAACACTATGCAATGTATTAATTATTGAAACTGTCCTACTAATTGGTTTTAAAACTGTTTCATTGTTATTTGTTTCTCAATAAAATTAATAAAAAAAGAAAATATAAAAAAGAAAATATATATATATATATACACAAAATAGGATAGATATACAGCTACTTTCTCTTAATGAGAAGAAATATTTGTACTAGTAATGTTTGAACAGGATATCATGTCTGTATTTTGTTCTATGAATAACCACTGCAAACACAACAATATACAATGTATTAATTATTATAACTGTCCTACTAACCTGTTTTGAAACTGTCTCATTGACATTTCTTTCTCAATAAAATTAATTTAAAAAAAAATTTAAAACTGTAGAGACTATAAGTAAAGAAAAAATACTATCCATAGTGAGGATCCTGTTACTGCTTTACACTATATTTCATTTACTTTTTATCTCCCAGTGACTGTAGCCATGCTATGTCTCTAGGTGGAAATCATTATTCTTATTAAGCAGAAAATTATGTTTAAGTTTGTTAGTTGAAAGGGTCAATCTCCTTTCATATTTCTTTCTTTCTTTTTTTTTTTGGTGGAACCAGGGATTGAACTCAGGCCCTTTTGCTTGCCAGGCAAGTGCTTATTCTACTGAGCCATCTCCCCGGCCCAATCTCCTTTCATATTTCTTGATTGATGAAGCAATGAATAAGTGGGAAGATTATGTCAATAAGAGAAAACAGACTGGAAAGATTTTAAAATTTTTTTGTTACTTTTAAAATAACAATATGCAATATAACAACTATTATTAATTTCTTATCATCTTGCTTTGAAATTCTGTAGTTTTAAAATGTTTTAAAATTTCTTAATCTCTTTAAAATATAAAAAAGTAATGGATGCTGGCCCCACCCCCAGGGCCCACTGAAATCTACATTGAGACTGGGTGTGGTGGCGTGAACCTGTAATGCCACGCTTCAGAGGTTGAAAAGTAGGATCATTATGAGTCTGATCTATGTAATGAGATCCTGTAGACCCTGTACTGCATAGAAAAAAAAAAGTGATGGCATCTCAATTAACTCATGAATTAGAATCATATATCAGAGCAGTTTGCTTACTAATTTTTTTATTTACTACACTTCATTGGATTGTGGAGCTGAAAGAGAGTGCAGGAAATCTAAGGCGCCCTGGCCTCAGGGTGAATGCTTAGGAAACATGTGAAATTTAAGGATGTTGCTGGGATTTCCTGCGGACTCCAATAGCAAGGTCTATTTAAGACCCCTCCTGTCTATCAGGAACTATTACTATTCCCAATTCTTTTTTTCCAATAAATTTTCCTACTCTTAAGCTCAAAAACATGTAGTAGTCCAGCTCAATCCACTTCATAGAGAAATCATTGTTCTTCCCCCCATCTATATATAATTCGACCATGAAATATTATCTGTATTACTTTTTTTAACCTTTATTACTTTAAAATCACATATGATAAAGTAAAGATACTGCTAAGTCAGGACCCCACAGACAAGGTAGCCCTACCTAGATTAGCTCTCCCTTGGCTGTTCCAGCCCGCAAACACCCACCTCTAACATCCATATAATGTCTCCGGTCTCCTTTTGTTCGAGCTGTCTTGATATGCTAGGCAGCGCACCTGCTTGCTCTTCATCTTCTTCTCTTGTCAGAGTACCTGGCTTGGTGATTCTGTGTGCCTATGCCCTACTATTTGGTGCCGAAAACCCAGAAGTGATGCCGAGGCATATGCTGGTGTCGCCCAAACAGGAGCCTCACCCCAGGTCCACTCCCAGCCTCCTCTGAGGTAGAACACGAGGTTCAGACCAATCCCGTTGCTGGCTCTACCATCCACTTTACATCTTCTAACTAGAAGTAATCAAAGTTTTTGCCTCCCTTTATGTCTCAGACTGGCTCTTATCTCTCCAATCTTACTCTGTCCTTCAGTCTCACTCTCCTCCACTCTCATGCAGTGTTTTGGACCCCTTTACCAACCCTTGATACTTTTCTTGTCTGGGTCAACGCTGAGTGATTCTAGGGTCCCCTTATGGAATACAGTCCAGACAAGATTGCCTTTTGTGCTCTCATTTTCTCTTTCCTCTTCCATACACTCTGAAGACAAATGTCTCTCCCAGCACAGCTCGCTCCTGGCTTCATGCCTCTGGATCCCACACCTCTGTGCCATCTCAAGTCCTGTGGATACTCTGAGCCACTCCTCTCCTCAATGTGACCTCTTTTCTGAGCATGGACTCCTGCTCAGAGGGGTTTGGTCCTTCATCCCTTTTGGGATTCTCCTCGGAAGATATTTGTCTTTTCAATTCTCTCCTTCCCTCTTAGGATCCTCTATACAGTTGCCACCATGGGACACTGTCCATCCCCTCCACTCACACTTCCCTTCTTGCCTGTCTCAAATCTGCACTCCGAGGTCTCCTCGGTCTAACCGAGTTTAAGACTAAATATCTCTGCTTCCTCTGTCAGACTGCCTGGCCCCAAGACAAATTGGGCAATGGGATCATTTGGCCCCTGAAGGGTACTCTCCATTACAACACCCTCCAGGCACTGGCTCTCACCTTCCCAGTCCCCTTGTAGCCCTTTCACCTTATACTACTAAAAATCAGGGAATAGTATTTGAGGTCCTGGGACAGAGATGGAGTCCAGATCTTGTTCCAGTGACTTACCTCTCCAAACAACTAAACTTACTCCATCTTCTCTTGGCTCATTTCCCTTCTAGGGTGCCTTTCAGGGATTTTTATTATGCTCATGATAGGTCCCTGTCCCTGTCATATCATATCATGTCTGTAATACTGTCACAAGATTAGCAACCCAAAATTTTATCCAAATGCTTCTCTGAAACTACTCATATCATGCTCTAGCTAATAGGACTCAACAAAAGACCACTCTATACCCTCCTTTGACTCCTCCTAATGCCCAGACTATGGCCTCTCATGGCTTCCAGCCATCAAAAAGTAGCCAGATGACTTCATCTTCCTCTTTCCTATCACAGAGTCAAAATGATAAGTCAGGACCCTCACCCTCACCCCAAAGCTAACTTCCTTTTGACCCCAAAATGGGGCCAAACTACAAAAACAACTCCACCCAACTTTGTATCTTGGACCCAAGCTGGAGCCAAAAACACAGGACCTTCCCTTCCTGGAACATTGAAAGTCACCCACAGACCAGGAGGTTCTACCTAGATGAGTGCTCCCTTGGCTGTTCCAGCCCACAAGCACTGTCCCCTCAAATCCCTATAAAATGTCCTGTACCCTTTTATTTAGCAGACTGAGACAGCCCACCTGCTTGCTTCTACCTCCAATAAATCTTCTTCTAGTCTCAAAGTGCCTGGCTTGGTGATTCTGAGTGGGTTTAAGCTCTACTAGATATACCAAATAGAGAGAATGAAATAATCTCACCATGTTAGTACAACCCCTACTGTTAATTTTGATATTCTTATTTCCAAGGTTTTGTTTTTTACCGGTAACACAGTTTTGTCCCCAGTTTATGTTAGAATTTCTTTTCTATTCCTCTTTAAGTTATCATTCCCTCAAAAACACTTTAAAGTTTTTTATAGTCTTCATGGTCATCAACTTTTAAATCATTTCATTGAAAGACTACTATATTTAGGGTATGTTTCTACATTTTGTGATTATATTATGCTACAATGAACATCTGTGTGCATAACTAAGATTACTATCTTTAAAATCAACTTTTCAAGAGACTAAAATGCATAAACAGTTGAGTATTTTGATAGGTATTGCCAAATTTGTTTACAAATCATTTGCACCAATTCAGAGAACCAACAGTAATGTTTCAAAGGATCCATTTTTTTCTGTTTGCAGACAAGTAGGTATTATTCATTTAAAAATATGAATTTGGGCAGGGCAGATAGCTTGGTGGTCTAAGTGCCTGCCTGGCAAGTGCGAGGACCTAGGTTCTATCCCTGTACTGTGTGCATGCCTGTAGTCTCAGCATTGGGGAGGCTGAGACAGGAGGATCGCTACAAGACTGAGCTGTGTAGTAACACCCTGTAACAAACAAATAAATTAGTAAATTTTTAAAAATAAAAATCAAACTATGATTTTTAACAGACCAAATAGCATATCATTTAAATTTTTAAATTTCATTTATTTGTAGTGATTTTTCTCCTTCCCTTCTTCTTCTTCATTTCCTTCCTTCCTTCCTTCCTTCCTTCCTTCCTTCCTTCCTTCCTTCCTTCCTTCCTTCCTTCCTTCCTTCTGCTACAGATTAAATCCTGGGCCTTGTGTATGACAAGAATACAGTTTAATATTGAGTTTGTTTTTCTTTATATTCTTTTTTATAGATGATTGTTATACTTTCCATTGACTACTCATATTATTTCAAAATATTTGCTTTCAATTTTTAAGCCAACTGAAATTAACAGATTCAGTGTTTTACAACTTGAATGTGTCTGTTTTTTCTGTCTTCTAGCATTTTCCCTACTTTTAGTTTAACCTAATTCAAAACAGTCATTCTGCTTGTCAAGACAGCAGAGTTTGCCTGTCTCTCTTTGAGAAGCTGTACATCTTGCATGATGTAACTTTACTGATCATTGCTATGTAGTGATTTTGGCTTTCAGCATAGTCCTTTAGAAACTTGGCCTGCTGTAGACTTTCTGCAGTTCTCATCCCCACAACAGGACCTACTCATGAATAGGATCTCCTCCTAATTATTTCACTGTGTACTGCCAATGTGGAATGACCCATAAGCCCAGTTATTAACCCCAGGCATTAATGGAAAGGACAGTAAGGCTGTGGTGAATGAAAAAATCTTGGTTTTGGCAGATTTTTCCTCATCCCATGACCTATGACTGTTACTGGTGAGACAAAAATGTAATAGGATGAGCACAATGGTGATAGACGCAGTGTTGTTTTCTTGACCACAGACTATTCATTCCCAAGGTATAGCACTCATGTCTGTTAGCTAAGCCTGGGAAAGAAATAACGAGAAACACCTGATAACTTTGAAAGCCTTGCAGAAGCAGTTCCCCGAGCGACTGAGTACTCTCAAAAGTGATGCCCTGAACATGTTTAACAGAGTATAAATATAACAGAAGGATCCAAGTCAGGTCTGGAGTGAAAGAAGTGTCACTGTGAGACAGACAATAAATAGCCGTGAGAGTGGGCAACAGAACAGGATGTGTGAATTCAAAAGTTGAAAACTATATTGAAAGGAAAGCCAAACAACTTTCAAGCATAGGACTCTCGTAGAAGACAGACATTGCTGTCTTGCAATCATCTTAAGTGTACAAAGGGGCACAGGGTTAAAGGAGGGTGTGGGATTTGTAATCAAATGGATATGGCTACGTGTTAAAGGACAAACAACTTAGTCTTTTCAAGACAATGTGAACTCTAGAATGGAAGCTATGGGAATCTGACTGGATTGTTGTGAAACTTAATGATAATACCTAAAATGTGTGATTCAGATCTTAGCTAGTGATAGGCTCCAAGGAGTTATATACTGGCTGCTCTTGTTGTTTTAATAATGTATGGGGTTAGCTCTTGATCTACGACCCTGCTAGGCACCAGAAGTTACCATTTGGAGAACAGAGCTTGGATTCAGGTATATACATAGATAATATCAACTCATTGTGCAGTATTTAAGGCTACTAGTAGAAAAAATACAATTCTCATAAAAGTGGTGCATTCATTATAGAAAAATACTTTGCATTTATTTATGTATTTCAGTTATGTTATACTTTCGAAGAATTCCTTATATTGCTTAGAGAGGAAAGAGGAATTATACTATTGACATTTAGCTGTTTGGCTGTTAAGGAGGCACAGGAAGGTTTTCATTAGTATTTGTATCCCCTAGAAATCAAGACAGTGCCTGCGTATCCCAAAAAGTGATGCATAAAGGAATTATCTATTTGCTTAGACATCTGTAAACTTAGGTCTTTCCTAAGGTTCCAAGTTTTACTAAATTAGAAGATAGACTTGAAAAACTACTGAACTACAAAATCAAGTTGTCCTTTCCACTACTTGCCCAATTTTTGTAAAAGAAAAATGTACCAGGAAAACAATAAGAAAGACAAGATATAGATCAATTAATTATTTCAATCCACTAATGTTGGCTCCATAAAAAGGGAGGGTTTAGAAGTCCTTCACTATTACCTCCCAAGACATATGGCACTGACAAGCAATTCTAGTCAACAATGAATGAAAATGGGCTGGCAATCCTAAATTAAAGTTAAGGAATTTAAATATGATATAAAGTCATTTAATCTTGATGATTTATGCTGGTTCTCAGAGGCAATTATTTACTAATGCTTATGTTTATTGCTCTTTTGGCTTTTTTTAATTACAGTAAACCCAAAATTCAATTATACACACTAGTATATATCTCAAGCAGTAGTATTGTAAATAAAAGTAAAGCCAATTAATAATGTGCTTAGCCTAGCAAAGGTAAATCAAGTATAATAGAAAACATGGGTAACTTGATCAAGGTTTGGAGCCATGGAAAAGATCTTTCTGGTTAAGTTGGAAAATCTGAAGTTTGGGAATAATTCTTTTTCTTTTTTTTTAATAGGAGAGCTCCTTAATAAATCACTTCTAACATGTTGTATAAATTGCAGTTTTCTAAGTGTACATGTGAATATATACATATATATTTTTTCATATATATATTTATATATGAAAATTCCAAACTTCTTATCAGCGATCAAGATTCTGGCTTTTAAGCAAAAACCTTGTTGTTTATGGGTTTATCTCCTTTTTCATCTCTCACTGGCATATGCTTTTGGAATGATATAGGCTGATCCAGCTGTGTTTTGGGTTCCTTAAACATATCACACTATTCCTCAAATGTTTGGGGTTTGACAAAACCCCAAGTGCATTTGGCCGAGCACGTTTTCCCTTGATTTTTAAACACATGTGGGTTTTATGGGAAATTTAATCCATGTGTTTTTGATTCTTTTACACTTAACTCATCAAAATGTTGTTGTGCAAGGTCTCTTTGATGTCCTGGTAGCTTTTGGAGTCCCCCGCCCTGTTAATGGAACACTTTAATCCTTTTTTCTTAGAAACAGGAAGTTGCACAACACCAACAAAAAATAAACTCCCACATCAGCAAAGTGGTGTTTGATCAGACATTTAAAAACTTTAAATTTCAATTTGGCTCAGAATTGGACTGAAATAATTCTCTTGACCATTAATTTCTTGTTAAAATTGTTGCTCCTCGGTGGCTTTTGAAATAATAAAAGGCTTTTTTTTTAAGGGAAAATACAGAGGTAGTAGAAAATTCTGAAGACTTTTAACCTGAAACTGACTTTTAACCTCATGTCATAAATGAGGTTAACATTTTAACTTATTTTTATAAGTTAGAAGAAGCTCTGTAAATTAAGAATAATTATACCTTGCTCTATGTGCCACAAGGAGCCAGAGAAAGCTTGAAAGTAAAAGAAAAACCCTCTAAAAATGTGGTTGCGCTCAGTTTTCCCAGATGCTGGGAAACAAGTGCATGTGCACTACTAGCATTGCGTGTTTCAATGTGTCCCCAAGAAATCAAGAAACATCAGGCATACGCATGTTAAGTGTTACATGTACATAAAATTATGTAGTATCAAGTATGTTGGCAGATGCCACAGTGCTGGACTTGTCAGCTTGTGAAACAAGATAATAATGGCAGTTGCCTGCTGGAAGGCCGGAAGGTTCAGCTAGTCAATATATGAAAGGAACTTATGGCAGTATTCAGCACGTTGTAGGTGTTCAGCAGCTGTAGCTAATTGTATTGCTTAGAGTCAGAGTAACTCTTGACCACAACAATGGCCTTGGTCTTGCACAAGTCCCTTCCACCTCAACCATACTTTCCTCACCTACTGTTACTGATATTTTTTTTAAAAATAAGAGGTTTAATTCGGGTTTAAGGTTTCAAGTTTCTCCGTCCATGATCAGCAAGCTTCAAGGCAGAAACATCACGGCAGAAGGGCCCAGTGGCTCAAAGCTGCTTCGTTTATGGCAGGCAGGAAGCAGAGCAGGAGCAGTGCCAGAGAGGCGGGGGCCCAGGCAGCAGAGGCGGTACCCAAGGTCGCACCTCCAAGGCTTCTCTGGACGTGCCCAGATATGTGCTTTCCTACTCCGCTCGGTGGTGCGCAAGCCAATCATGCTGATGCAGTGAAGCTTAACCACCATCCAAAGTTCCTGCTAGAATCACTGTTAGGGTGATTTAAACATCAGGTAGCCTCAAAGGGTCTTTTGATCATTAATAAAAAATGCTGTTTGATTAATTAGAGCAATAACTCATCTAGCATTACAAAACTGTGAATACTAGCAGGAACATTGGAATTCAGTTCCTTTAACTGTGTTCCTGGCTTCTCTACTGGTTTATAAGATGTAATTTGAGGGGGCAGAAGAGATAGCGCAGTGGATAACCCACTACTTTTGAGGACTTCTGGACTGTGTCAGAGTGTTTTGATGAATTTAAGTGCCTATAATATTTAAATTCCAATAGAATACCCATCTCTGCTAGGACTAAACAAAAAAAGGGGATACAAAGGAAGGACCATTTTGTATTTGTATATACAGAATAGTGAGGATATATAAGCTATTTTTGCTCAATGCTATGAGGAGAAAGATTGGTAGGAATAGTCTGCATTTTGTACTATAACCACTAAGAAGATAACAATGTAAAATGTATTAATTATTGAAACTGTCTTATTAATCAGCTTTGAAACTGTCTCACTGATATTTGTCTCTCAATAAAATAAAATAAAATAAAATAAAATAAAATAAAATAAAATAGAAGAGATAGCTCAGCATACTAAAGCACTTGCTTAGGCAAGGTTAGGTAGATGCAGGGACTGCAGCTTGATCCCTGGCACAACATGCTAACATGCTGCACCAGCCCCACCCCCCCCAAGGCAGGTTGAGCTGGTCAGAGTCTGGACACAGTGGCACATGCCTGTAATCGCAGCACTGGGGAGGCTGAAAGCAGGAGAATCACTGAGTCCAAGCTGTGTAGTGATAACCTGTAACAACCAAGTACATTTTTAAGAAAGGGTGTAATTTAAGGAATACTAAAGCTAAAAATATACAACAGGAAATAGAAATGATGGTTTTATAAAAATTATCAGGGGCCAACATCTTCTGAGGTTCTTTTACTCATTTCTATGGAAAAATAATTCATCTGCAATATGAAAAGTCTTTCCAGAATCATGAGGTTACAGTATGTGAAAACAAAGAGAAGTGTCGATGAAAGGCAATTTTGGGGTGACATGATCTGCTTTCTGCCAGCTCTGAACTTATCCAATTCAGTACAAAAAGTCCTTTGAACTTTTTTTCTGTTACATCTCTTTGCTTCCTTCTCTTTATAACCTGTTTCAGATTAGATGTTAGAATATCATTCTGGGGGCAGGTGTGATAGATGGGTGCTACTATGAAGAAGTATTGTTCAGTGGAGAGTTTACAATATTGTGAAGTTGAGGAATCCAGGTTTATACCAAACCATTAGCTCCATACCACTCTATCGTCAATATCATCAGAATTAACTTACCAACGACAGTGGGGAAAGCTTTTTCCTACAATAGATGAAGGTTATCAAAAACCATTATTAGTGCTCCATGTCACTCATCCAGGAGATGGAATGGAGATGATAGTGGACAAACGCCTTATAAAATTGTGTTTTCATTAGCTACGTGATGGGAAAGTGAAGCAGTGCAGGAACTGCTGAAATTTCACATCTCAAGGACCATGGCCAATTTGAGATCAACCAGATATGAAATTAATATTGTAAGTTGGTAAAAATGATTTTCCCAAACTACAAAATTTTTATTTCATACTGCACTTTGAGAAAGTGCTTTTGGGCAAAGTGAGGACTATGGATTATATTCTTTTGACAAACAATACATGCTCATGCTAATAATTTGCTTATATTTCACACATCATAGACAAAATAATGTTCATAATCATATATATATATATATATGACAGGGGAGTCACTATGTTGTGCTGGCTTATCTGAAATTTGTAATCCTGCCTCCTCTTTCCTAGCAGCTGGGATTATAGGTGTGAGTCACCACATTTCCTATTGATAGATTTTACACACTATAAAGTGAAAACTAACTTAAATTGCCCACACTATGATAGTTTTCAAACTAAATTTCACCCTCATAGCATTATTTTCTATATACGTCCTTATTGAAATAATAATATCAAAATTTTTGATATTTAAGAGTGTGTCACTTACAAAAATTAACTCATTAAATCCTGTGGTTATGATTACTGCCTCATTATAAAAGTGACCAATCTGGAGTATATAGGTTAAGCAACTTGTTCCAGATTACTCAGCTAATGTGGAGCAGAGCCTTGAATTTAATACTTTTTACACTAAAATACAGAGTATTTGAAAGGTCACTCGTTCTATGACTTCTGTGTAATAAACAGACTTTTGACACATAGACTGGCCCACTATTGATACCTTGTGTTTGCTGGTCGGGACTTTGGAGGCACTGTCCTATTCATCTGTGTCCTCAAGGGCTAGGCAAGTGCCTCACCTGGGGATGCTACTCAGAATACACCTTTTATGCCACATAAACGTGTGTGCCTGTCCACTGAGAAAATCAGAAGAAGGTATGCTCAGCAGGAATGTGGTGGTCATAGTTTTTCTTAAGTCTCTATGATGATCAAAACATTTGGTGCATGCCAGCCCTATGGGAGAAGGTGCAAGGGGAGGGCGCAAGAGCACTCCTTGGGAATAAATAAGACATCTGAGCCCCGAGCCTTGAATTAAGAGGCACTGTGTGTATTTTATATTACTTTATTAGTACAAGTTTGCAGTACATAATTATTACATTCATTGGGGGAATTTCAACATCTATCAAACACATCTCAACTCTTTTGTCCTCCTTTTCATCCACTTTAAAATTTTTTTTGTCAGTATTTGATTTATGTATTTATAATGTCAAGTGTGATAAACACAGATTAACAGGCCAAAAGCATACAATATGCATAAGAAAATTATGTTATCTACATTTAGATACATGCTGGATTACAATAACCTTTCTCTTTCTTTTCCTACTCTTTGTTTTTTATTTTGTACTTTGTTAATATATTGGGGTTTCTCATGTAAAAGAAACCATGCCTGTCAAGCACAAGGTCTCAAATTCAATCCCTGATATGGAGAAGTAAGGGGGGAAGCCCAAAAAACAAAAACAGAAATAAAAAACCCAGAGTACTTCGTAGTAGTTTACATTGTAGAGATCCTTCACTTCCTCGGTTAGATTAATTCCTAAATAGTTAATGTTTATGATGCTATTGTGAAAGGCATTATTTTATTAAATTCTATCTTAGCGAGTTTGTTGTTGATATACAGGAGCAATACTGTTTTTGCGCATTGAGTTGGTGTCATGCTACCCTACTAAATTTGGTTATTAATTCTAGGAATCTTTTTTTTTAGGAATCTGTTGGTAAAATTTTTGGGATCTTCTATCTAGAGGATTATGTCATCTGCAAATTTGTGACTGAGATTTAAGTTCCTCTGTATCTCTTTGACTCTGCTTCATGCGATCTATTTCTTTCCTCTGTTGCTCATTCAAGGAATCCGTCATTTTTCTAATTTCCTCTATTTTTTTTTGTCAGTGTCTTCTTTAGAAGCAGTTATTAATTCTTTTACTGCAGCGTTTTTTTTTTTTTTCCAGATTGGGTTTCCTCCATATGTTTCTGTATTTGATTATTTACTTCACATGCTATGAATTTAGAGTTTTCTTTTTTTATTTCAGAAATTAATTTTGCTCTGAGTTTCTTTATACCTTTCTGCTATTGCTTATTATATGCTATTAATTCACATATTTCAGCTGAGCTAGTGTCCTCTGCACTTGTTCTGGGTGGGCACTGGATTCCCTCTATATGTTTCTGCATTTTATTCTTTAGTTCAGATGCTATTAATTCAGAGATTTCTTTTTTTAATTCCAATCCGAGTTCCTCTATACTTTTCTGCAATTGTTTCTTTATTTTGAACACTGTTGGTTCATTGATTTCAGCTGTGTGATTCCCAATTTGTTCTGTGCAAGTGTCCTCTGCACTTGTTATGGGTGGGCTTGGGGTCTGAGATTGCATTTTGCTCCTTCTCATTGTCATTTTGTATAGCACTGCCTTCTGACCTTTGTTGTAGAGCTTTGGTGCAGTTATAACCTTAGCTCCTACTGAAATTCATGTGTAGGTCTAGAAAGTTTGAATTTATCCAGTTGTGCCTCGCTTGGGTCTGGCTGCTGTGTTCAGCTCCTTCATGCTGCAGCTCTTGGGAGTGAACCTGCTGTGCCCCTCTGGCAGGATGTTCTGCTCCTGGACTAGCTGGGTGGTTCTATCCCGTACTCTCCCTGCAAGGACTACAGCTGCAGAGTTTCACCCTAGGACTATATGCCATGCCTGAGCTGCATCTAAAGGGGACAAGGGGACTAGGGGATGGGGGAAGCTCTCCCACACACTCCCTGGGCCTGGGCTAGGGCTGGATCTGCGGGTCCCAATTAAGTGGCAGAAGTTCTCACTCACTCCGTGGGAGGGGAGCAGATGGAGTGGTGGGGGGTCCCAAGGGTACGGAACTCACTCACGCGGTGTGCCTGGGTTTAGACTAGACAGGTCCCGCTGGTGCAGAGTGGCCCAGATTATGTCATCTGTAAATAATAATAATTTAAATTCTTTGTCTCATTGCTCTAAAGTTTTGAGAGCTATCCTGAACAGAATTGTTAAGAGACATCTTGTCTTATTCCTGATATTTGAAAAGAAAGCTTTTATCTTCTCTCCATTTAATGTAAAGTTGACCATCACTTTGTCAGAGATGACCTTTACCTGATTGAAATAAAGGCCTCCTTTAAATATTTACTTCAAGTAATTTATTATTATTATTTTATTATTATTATTAATTTTATTGAGGAACAAATAGCAATGAGACAGTTTTAAGACAAATTAACAGGACAGATTCGACAAATCAACATGTTACAAAATGTTTTTGTAATGTTTCAGTGTTGTACAAGATGCATACATGATGTTATACTTACAGGCATTATTATAGCAGATGTCTCTCATCAGTGAATGAAGAGAGTGCAGCTATATACCTAACTTATTTCTCTACAGCTGATTTATATCACAGATTTGACAATTAACACCCTCTACCTTGTTATCTCCCCAGTGTCTGTCCATAGTACTAGAAGCCAACATAATATCTTGTCCAACCACTATTAGTGCAAATCTTGCTTATCATTAGGATAAATATGCCATGCTTCTGCATAATTCTTCAAGTAATTTTTTAAATCAAAGTGAGTGTTGGATTTTGTCAACTTTCAAATTTCTTCCTTGTACTAGCTTTGTTTTTCCAGGACTTGATTTAAGTCACTAGGTTATTTAGTTGATCTCTCTGTTTTTCTGAAGTGGGAATTCATTGCTATAAACCTCCCTCTTTAGACTGATTTCATTGGGTCCCATAGTTTTCCATAATTGTTATCGATAGTGGGAATTATCTAATTTTTTCTTAATTTTATCCGTGACTCATTGAATGTTCAAAAGGATTATGTTTAATTTTAATGTGTTTGCATGGTTTCTTTTGCCACTGATTTCTAGTTTTATTGCACTATGATCTGATAGCATGCACATGAGATAATTTTGATTCTTTTGCATTTACTTCATCATGCTTTATAAGGTACTGTGTGGTCCATTTTGGAGAAAATTATGTGTGCTGCAAGAAAGAAACTGTGTTCTGCTGTTGGATGGAATGCTCCATAGTTGCTATTAAGTCCACCTATCTGAAGGTTGCATTCAACTTTGTCTTTCTTTGTTGATTTTTTTGTCTAATTATCTGAAAATATGTGACACAGGGGATTGAGGTTCCCCAGTACTATTTTATTTGCTTTTTTCCCTAAATTTTTAATGTTCATCAGTGTTTGTTTTATGGAGTTAGGTGTGTTTATATTTTGTATGTATATCTTTATAATTGTTATCTCTTCCTGTTGTTTTCTTTCCTTAACCAATATGTAGACATTTCTTTGTCTCTTATGATTAGTCTGAAATTAAAATAGCTACTTATTTTTCAGTGTTCCTAATGCATAGAATATTGTTTCCCATTCTTTGAATTTTAATTTGTGAGTTTGTGTTTAAATTGAAATGTATTTCTTGTTCATTGTATGTATTTGGATTTTGTTTCTTGAACGATTCTGCAAATCTGTGTCTTGTGATTAGAGAAATAGAGGTAATTTATTTTGAGAGTATTTACTCAGTATTTACTGAGTGGTTCTGATTTATTCCTTTAATTGTATCATTTTCCTTTGAATACCACCAGGTATTTGAATTATTGTCATTGTTGGCTTTCTTGTCTCTTTCTAGAATATCTTTGAGAATATTTCGTAATGTGGTTTGGTGGTCATGAATTTCTTGATATGTTCCTTGTCATGGAAATTCCTTATTTCTCTATCAATTTTAAACTAATGTCTGGCAGGATACATAATTCAAGGTTGAAAATTGTAATCTTTAAAGGGTCAAAACACTTCACTCAGTGCCCTCCAGACTTTAAGTTTTGTGTGGAGAAGTCTGCCATAATTCATTTTATGTGATTCATTTCCTTTATCTAGTAGCTCTTAAGATTTTTGTCTCTGTGATTGTGTTCTGCTAGTTTGGGTATAATCTGGTTTAGAGAGTTTCTTTTTATTTTGTGGCTATTTGGCCTTCTATATTCACCACTTACTGTATGTTGATTTTTCCCCTATATTCGGGAAATTTTGTGCCATTATTTCTTTTTTCTTTTTTAATAGTTAAAAGACTTTATTTTAATAGCTCTAATTACAGTGCTTTTCGAAATGAAAACTAAAAACAAGAATACAAAATGGTTGATTACTAATCCTGTATTGAAAGCAGTAAGAGGTTCCACACACCAAATAAACCAGTTCTGAAGTTTCCCAAGGTAAATTTAGCAGCTCAGGCTTCTTCAGTGTTTATCAAAATACAAAAGAAGGTGAATCGGAACCTTGCAGGCTGAGGGAGGAAGCTACTTCACACATGGAGGTGGTGGTACCGTGAACAGGGTTTTAGTGTCATTGGTATTGTCTGCTGACTTTTCTCTTGTTTCAATTAATCATAGATTAGTCTTCTTCTTCTTCTTCTTCTTCTTCTTCTTCTTCTTCTTCTTCTTCTTCTTCTTCTTCTTCTTCTTCTTCTTCTTCTTTCTTCTTCTCCTTCTTCTCTTTCTCTTTCTCCTTCTCCTCCTTCTCCTTGTCCTTCCCCTTCTCCTCCTTCTCCTTCTCCTTCTCCTCCTTCCCCTTCTCCTTCTCTTTTTCCTCCTTCTCCCCCTTCTTCCTTTTTTCAGTGTGGGGCATTGAACTCAGGACCTTGTGCTTCCCAGGTAAGCACTTATTCTACTGAGCTAACTCCCTGGCCCCTAGGCTTCTTTTTATTATCTAGCAGACGATAGGTATATTTTTTATGTTCTTTTGTTGCTTTATAGGTATCACTGAATTGTTGGTCATTGAAGGAACTATCATCTTCTACTTCTGAAATTCTGTACTCACATTGGTCACTTCTACATATTTTCAGTATGATTTTTTTTATCTCCTGGTTTTCTGAGTGAAACCTTTTTATGGAATTTTTTCTTTTTAAACAAGTCTTTCATGTTGTATAAAAGTTTTTAGCTTCTACACTTTTATTAATATCTCCTAAAGGCACTTTGAACTTATTGCTTCCATTACCTGTTTAGTTATATCTTTTGTAATTTTGTTAAGTATCTCTTAGACTTATTTTCTAACCTTCTTTGTTATCCTTTTGAATAATTCTGGTGTGTGGCTTATGCTGCTTTGGCTTCTCAATACCTCCTTGTTTGGCTTTGGGGGAGTTGGGAGTTTTGGGAGGCATTTTGGTTCTATTTTTTGTTTGCTTATCTGTTTATTTTGTTTTGTGTTGATGTTTGTGGATGATTATAGTGTAAAGACTTTGTTTCTAGTACGGAGGTGTCTATAGTTGCTTTTCTGAGATACGCATTAGCCATGGCTAACTATAGATCTTTATCTCAGCCCAAGATCTGACTATCTTCATTAATTTAGGAAAGAAGGATTCAGAGAAACTAGCATAACAACAGAGTTCTCTAGGAATGTACTATAATGTTGTTAATTTCACAAAAGCAATCTGAATGTTGGCTTATAGGTATCAACAATTATGTAGCCAAGATAATATAGAGAGTAGTATCACTCAGGACAATTAGATATTAACATACCATAAGAACAAATTATATATCATCCTTATCTGAAAGACAAAATCCATAATTATGATGTAAACAGTAAAACAATCCAGGTATTGCCTTGCAGCTAATATGTAATGCAACAGCTACATCCCCACTATTGGCAGAAAAGAATTCAACAGTAATTTTATATAGTTAACTAACAAAAAATTAGCAAAGCTTTATGCTTATACTATTAAAGATATAGGGTATGGGAGTGGGTGAGGAACATTTGAAAACTTAGTCTATATAATATCAAGAGGAGGGAAAAGAACAAAGGATCTTACCAGGAAATAAGAAGATATTTATAGAATTAGGTAAAAGTAAGAGACAGAAGTTTTAAGAAATAAAAACTAAGGTAAAATAAAAGAGGAAGAGAGAAATTACATAGGAAATAAAAATAAGAGAAAGAGAAAGAGTAAGGGGGAGAAGAGGAAAAATAATGAAAGGAGTTAAAAAAGAGATAAGCAAGGAAGGGTAAAGAAAAAAATCTTAAAACCTCAATAAACAGAAGAAGAAGGAGGAGGAGGAGGAGAGGGAGGAGGAGAAGGAGGAGGGAGGAAAGGAAAGAAAAAGAAGACCAAAAAAACTAGAAATAATGTATACACTCCCCTGAAAACCTGAAAATAAGAATAAACCCTAAAGAAAGAAACAAAAAGCAAAAACCCCAATCAAACCATAAAGAACAAAAATAATTTCTCTGTGATTTCAAGTGTGGTTTCTTTTGGGAACTATAATTTTGGACCAGTACCTGTGTCAACATGTGCCTCTGCTCATGCCGATCGATAAAGAAAGCAGTTGTATCTCACATCTGTTCTAAAGCAAACAACAGGCAGTGGGATCTGGGTGTGAGTGATAATCCCTTGATTTTCAAATCCAGAGTGATTTAGACTATGCTTGACCTCTAACCATTGGGTCAAGAGCCTATGTCCTTGTTTATAGCCTGACTTTGGTTCCCTAACCAGGTCTGTCTATTGTGACTGCCTTTCACCACTAGGAGCTTGAATTGAAGCTGTCTAGTTGCAGCTCTGAGTGTTGGGTTCAAGCAATCAACCTTTTCCTGAAATGGCATGCACTCTCTTCAGGGGGTATAGTAGGTGCTTGGACTTACGTCATGCAAAAGCTGTTGCCTGTGAAAATATTCACATGTAGCAGAATCCCACATTCTTCCTGCACCTTGCACTGTCTGCTGGCCAATTCTACTACCATGTTTCTGGCTGTTTACAGCTTTAACTCTGTCCCTGTAGATTTGGTCTCTCTTTCCTGCAAGCCACAAGCTGGGAGGCAGAGAGAAAGTTGAAATTGTCTCTTCCATTCACTTCATTGTGGTCTTGGTTCCACAGGTCCTAAGTTTTCTTGTCCAATCCTTCCTGGTTCCCAGCAATTTATTTCTAACTGTTTTATTCTTCTCCAAATTGTTATTCTTCAATGTCTTGAACCTACATCTTGGGGATCTTGAGTTGCTGTTGCTTACCACTCCACCATTTTCCAGGAAGTCACCAAGGTCTGGTAAGTGTTCCTTGTGCTTGCCATCATAACCCCAGGCAAAAGAGCAAAGCCTGCAACCCCATTATTAAAGTCATACCACTGGTAATCGAACTGCAGACAGGAAAATAAGCCAGGAAAGAAAATCAAGGCAAGGTTCAATAAAGTAATTGTCATGCTTCATGGCACAGCAAGCTTTAGAAGTTACTGGCAGTTTCTTTTTTTTTTTCTTTCTTTTTTTTTTTTTGTCTTTTTGAGACAGGGTCTCACTGCAGTTCAGGCTGGCCTAAGCTCACTTTGTAGCTCAGGCTGGTCTCGAACTCACCAACAATCCTCCTGCCTCTGCCTCCCGAGTGCTGGGATTACAGGCATGCTCCACCACGCCCAGCTGCTTTTCTTTTTTTGTTTTTTTGTTGTACTGGCAGTTTCTATGCAAGTTTTATTTTGGAATAATTTTAAATCTTTAGAAAAGTTGCAAAGATACTATCGAAAACCCTTTATAGTGTTCACCCATGATTGGTACATTTGTCAAAGGCTAAAATATTAACATTGGCACAATAGTATGAATTAAACCACAGACTTTATTTGGATTTCACCAATGTTCTAGTAATAGCCTTCTCTGCTTCCTGATCTAATATGGAGCCCATAGTGCATGTCATCTAGTCTTCTCTGACCTGTAACAATTCCCCTTCCCGATCTTTTCTTTCTTTCTTGAATTTCATCATTTTAAATTTTAATAGCATAGAGTTCACATTACATCGAGTAAGTCCATACACTCATTGTTAGTAAAATTTTTAGAAATAAGTTTTACAAAATGTTTAGTATTTGGGAATGTATTCTAACATAAATTCTATACGTACAGATTCTCATCACCTTAAGCTTTAAAATATAGAAAAGTACAAAAAAAAAAAAAAAAGACAAGATATAATACAATGCAGAGCTAGTGAGCTTCTTCATATATTTACTTGCAGAGAAATGGATATTTATATAAGAAGATGAAGCCACTCCCCACCCACCACCACGCTCATTCGCATCCCTCCTCTGGTCTTCACAGGCCACCATCAGGAGTTTGGTGTGTGCCCTTCCAATTGATTTCAAAAGCATGTATATATGTATGCATGACCATCAGCAATGTGAAGTACTGAACTTCATCAAGTAAATGCTTATAATTCAAACTTACAGTCTCTGTACTATATATAATTCTCCAACTTTTTTCCATCTCAACACTTTTTTAGGTATTTCTACAAACATGTGGCTTTCATCTGTTGCATTTTTATAGATGTCTAGTATTCCATCATAACAGCTTTACATTCTTGTTCTAAATGGATATTTGAATTATTTCTAATGTCTAGCTTCTACAAATTGAGCCATGGAGAAACTCCTAGTATTTCCTGAGTGTACATGTTAAGTATGTATTTTTGAATTTGTAAGAAGAAATGCTGTCCTACTCCTAATGCCAAACCATTTTTTGTACACTGGCTTTTAATAATGCTGTCTTCATTCCGGTGAGTTTTACTTTTCTGTGTAATCCATGACCCATCCTTGGGTAACAATTATCTCCAAACAATTTTTTAAAAATTATTTTCTTTTCTCTTAATGCCATCTCTTTCATATTTCAAATTCAAATAAATGCATAGGTCTTTCTAGAATCTCTTCTGGCTTGCTGAATCACTATGACAAAAGCTTATTATTTGCATATGAACATATGTGTTTTTGTCTTTTCCTTTGTACTACTTTTAACTTTTCTTACACTGGCAAAGATTGCCAGATTTATGCTGAGCATAGTAACAACCCTTTATTTTCTGCTCCCAATTTTAGGGAAATGCATCTAAAGTCAGTGTTACTTTTGATGTAAGTTTGGGCAGTCTTTTTATCATATAAATGTCTTTTTCTTCAGTACAAACTATTGGTGTCTTCTAAAGTCTTAGCATTTGTTTAAAAGTTCATCTCACTCAGGATGCTCTACTTCAAAATATTTCTGTTGTACTGTAAGATACAAATTCCTTTAGAATTTTCCCATTCTGAAGCTATTTATGGTCTTAATGGGCATGGATTTTCTAATGTCTAAGGTAGTGTGACTTCTGGATGAAAGAAGATTCAGTACATTGACAATGCTCCTCAGCTGTGTGTATTCTCCAATGCAGGGCTAGAGTTGAGAACTGTGAGAAAGCTTTCCCACATTCATTTCAACCATAGGGCTTCTCACCTATATGGCTTCTCACATGCCATGAGAGAAGAACTCTGAGAGAGGGCTTTTCCACATACATTGCATTCATAAGATTTAGTACCTTTAGTGCTTTTCCACTAAAGGTTTTCACATACTGTTTACATATGAAGGGTTTCTCTCCAGTGTGAGTTCTCTGATCTCCGATGAGGTTTGACTTCTGAATGAAGGTTTTCCCACAATCTTTTCATTGAAAAGTTTTCTCTCCAGTGTGAATTTTCTTATAGGTAAGGAGGTTCTCTTTCTGGCTGAAGGATGTTCCACAATCATTGCATTCAAAAAGCTTTTCTCCAAAATAGGTGTTCTGATGTTTAGTGACACTGCTTTTGGCTAAAGGCTTTCCCACATTCATTATATGCAAAAGATTTCTCTACTATTAAAATGCTCATGTTCAGTAAGATTGGATTTGTGGCTGAAGATTTTCCCTCATATCTTACAGGCAAAGGGACTTCGTCCACTATACTTTCTCTGATGACCAAGGTGTGACATCAGAATAGAAACTTTCCCACTTTCACAAGATTGCTAGCCAGTATAAATTTTCTGATAAATGAGGATTTGCTTTTGGTTGAAGATATTTCTACATTTCTTACATTTATGAAACTTCTTTCTATGACCTCTCAAATGCAGAACAAGGGATAAACTTTGAGAGATAATTTTACCACCAGTAGCACAATTAAATCTTTCTCTCCAGTGTAAAGGTCTAATATTCAATGAAAGTATGCTATATTCACTGGTTTCTTTCCAGTGTGAATTTTCTGCTATTCAATGAGATCAGTCATCTAGCTAATGGCTTTTCAATTATTCCTTAAAAGCACAGAGTGTCTCTTTAGCATGACTTTTCCATTCAATGAGACATGAAAATAAATGTCCACCTATATTCAGTAAATTCATAGTATTTCTCTCAGGTAAGGAATGCTCTGCTATCAGACAGGGTTCAAGAGGATTTTTACATTGACTTACAAGGAGCTATTGTCACAAGAATAATAGCTGGTACAAGATTTCCAAATTAATAAAATGAGTGATTCTTTTCTATGCAGCTTCCCTCATAATTAAGTCTAAATTGTCTTTTGAAATAAACATTTCTTTCTTTTTCTTTTTCTTTTTTTTATTTTTAGGGATGGGTCTAATGGTGTTCAGGGTCTCACTACTAGATCAGACTGGTAGTGATCCACCTGTTCACAGCCTCCCAAGGGCTGGGACTATAGGCATACGCCATCACGGCCAGTTTCAATTGTCATCTCAGAGCGCCCCAGGGGTGCAGCTGGCACAGCAGGCTTGGGGATTAAACCCTTAGCCCCTGTGCCTGCTTGCAGGGGCTTTCATCTACTGAGCTATTTGGCCAGCGCTCTTGAAATCAAAATTTCAAAAACATGTTGCCTTAAGAGAAATAAGGTCTGTAAGTAAAGGAAGGATTTTTCTAGTTTTCTTATGGTCATTTTTTTCCTCATCAGTGTTCATTGCAGATGGATGCAACTTGCTTCCCAAGGCTTGATGTCTCTTTATTTGCTCATTGTCTTCTCAGGAGTGTTCTAGCAAGACCATTTCTTTTTTCAATATCCAGTTTGTCTTCTTCAATGGAAAAATCACATCCAGATTGGTCTCTTTAAAAATTACTTCTGGGGAAAATGACACAGCTGTGATTTAAGTACCATTCTAGAATTGGGGACGAGCTCTCTGGGGCCCTGGGGCCATCTGAAGAATGAGAAAAGTATACTTTCCAGAGGTGCACAAGGAAGTTACCCTTTTCCAGTGTTCCCTCATTCCCAAAACACTGCTTGATAAAGTTTCATATGTGGGACACATCTGTAATACTGACCCTCAGGAGGATGAGGCAGCAGGATCCTGAGTTCAAAGCCAGCCTGGACTACATATGGAGACCTCCTACTTTCATGGCACTTGTACTGAGAGACCGTACCAACCCACAGACAAAGACCAAAATGTCAATTCATGTGCTACACCTGCACATTAGCCCCATCTTTTCTTGTTTATAGTTATGATTATGTTTTAAGAGAAAAAGTGTTTTCTATATATATCAAACCATTGTGTGTGTTGTGTGTGTGTGTGTCTGTGTGTGTAAGAAAAAGCGTGCATAGTATCAAAATGGTCAGAGAAGTTTCTCTGGAAGACGTATCTAGGGAGAAAGCTAAATTTAAATATGGAAAAGAAGTGAATAATGAAAAGATGCTAGGAAAGAGGATTTTAGGAAAAGGAAATAAGACACGTGCAAAGGATCCAGGGCAGAAAGACAAGTTTGATATATGCAAGAAGCTGTAGAGAAGCAGTATGTCATTGTGGCTTATTGAAAAGATGGTGGCTTATTGAGAAGAAGAAAAAAATGAAGATGGCCAGAAAATAGGCTGAGACCCAATCATGCTTAATTTGGAAATGCAATATCTTTCCTAGATATTATTATCTTTTACATAGATATGGACCTTTCTTCTTCATACTGTCTTTTGCAAACACTGATACTACTCACGTTCAGACTTATTTCTCTGACAACCAGAATCAGTACATATTCATTCTAGATGGCCTTGTGGCAGTCCAGTTTTTGTTTTTCTATGTGAGGTCCTGATGAATAAGCTAAATATGCTATAGCTCTCCAGGTTATTGATGATATGTTAGCTGTTTGAACTTTATTCCCCCTAGGAACTGTAAGCTCACATTATCCTTACTCGTATTGTTTTGTCAATAAAAACTGCAAGTACCAAAATGGCAATATTAAAAATGACTAATATAATTACTTGATGAAATGAAGAAAACTTTATTTTATAAAATGAGTGTGAAATATATATATATATAGATATAGATATAGATATATAGCTATAGTTTAGAGTAAAACTATCCTCCCATCCTCCCAAAGTCTCACATATTATGAGCTTGGGCTTTTAGAAAATGATTGTATCACAAGTGTTCTCCCTTTACCAGACAATTAATCTGGTAGGCTAAAATTTGATGGCTTTATTGGGGAATGATGGAAACTTCAGGGGACTAGGTCATAGAGGCACGACCTTGGAAGTTAAATCTTGTCTAGAAAAGAAAGTCCATTCTTCTGTAGTTCTTGCCCTTGTTTCTTCCACCTCCTCTGTACCATAAGATGATCATCTTCTTCTGATCCTCCCTTGGGCATGATGTTCTGCCCCATCTCAGACCCACAGCAATAAAACCTCTGAAACTGTGCCTCAAATGTATCTTTCCTTCTTTAAGGTATTTTTCTCAGATAGTTGGTCCCAGTGACAAGCAGGTTCAGACTGTTTATTTTTTCCAAATTCTTTTCATTACAGTGCTTTGTGCAGTCTTGATTACTATTGAGCCTTGTAGTTCATGAACTACACACTCTTCTAGTCATGGGACCCTTGCTTTTGTACGTGAGAGCCAGCCAAAAGGGTACTCTGTGAGCCCTCTATGTTGCCGCTTCTGCAAAGCCAGTCATATATAACACTGGAGCATTTCAAAACCAATAAGTAAAACTTCAGCCACCTCTCTCAGTAGAGCTCTTCAAAGCTTCTGTCATCCACAAAAATAAAATGTATGAATTGGAATTGATTTTTATAAAACCTTCATAAAAGTAAATCTAAACATTTGGGAACATCTGTTAGATGGCTCAGAAATTTCATTTTTATTATTTTAGAATGAGTCCAGCTTTGCAGTTCTATGACCAATTAAATCTGGCGATGTACAAAAATCAATCAGATGTATAGATATAATCATTTGGAAAGGACTATCAAGAACTAAGTTTTCTGTTTAGCGTATCTAACACTAACATTTACCTCAGTGGCAGAGTAGACACCATCTTGGGTTTGGAGATTTGCAACCCAAGCTTAAGTCTTTGATCTGTTACTTATTAGTTCTGTGACCTTGGGTGAATTATCAAAACATTTCTGATCTTTAGTTTATATATCTTTAAAGTGAAGATAATATTTCTATAATGGTTATGAATATGAAATAATTTACATCAAGGGCTTATGCAATGCCTCTCATTTTAAATGATCAATGAAAGTTAACTATTAATATAAGTATTAATGTTAGTAAGATCAAATGTTTATTGCTTTTATGTGTAGTACAATATGCTAAGCACTGTCTAGATTGAAAAAAGAATTCAACCTGGAGAATTGCAGCTTTGTCTTGTGGGAAGTTAACCAACTGTAGATGATCTAAGAACAAAACTAAAAGGGTTTTAGAATAAAAGTAAATGATGAATTATCAAAGAGCCACAGAGTCTAAAAGGAGATCCTTAAAAATGAAGTAGTACAGAATTCAAATGCTAGGGGGAAAGAAGCATCCTGTTCTAGTGCTTTTATGTGCAAATTATATAAAAGTCCACATCAATAGAAAACATAATTATTAGTAAATGATTTTGAGAAGAAAATAATATGGAGATGTCAAAAAATCAATACTATTGGATATTATATTAATATCAATTATTTAATTGAATCTACTAAAGCCTTCCCATAATCCGAACTTGTTTTCTTCCATGAGAAATTCTTGTAATGGGTTGGAATGTTTTTGCTAAACTTTGATTGCGCCTTTCACTCTACTACTCTGATCTTGTTCAGCAGTTGTGATAAGGCTCGCTGCATCCAAAATTAGCATGTATCAGTATTGTAACACCTTTAGGTCTATCACCCCTACAAAACCCTTGTCACTTTAGTTTAATTGCAAATTCCCTGGAGAGCCTCCTCTAATGACCCATTTACATTAAAGCTTTTAAATTAGATTTCAATCTTAATTTCACTTGAAATGTTACCCTGGAGTAATCATTCCATTATAAATCATTTTATTTGATTTTATGGAATTGCTCCATTACAAGAGAAGTATTGAAATAAAGTGTAGCTATATTGAGAAAAGCAGAAAGACAAAAGCAGGGTCTGTTTGACTTTGGGAAAATGTTATCAGTCAGGGAAAAACTTAGTCATTTATAAGCCACACAATGTCTTACAGTACTAAACTGTGGGCTATTTTGTACCAGAGATAATTGAAGTACTGTGACAGTCTGAATGGATACTAAGGCTTTAAACTTGGGGAGGAAGCACAGTAAAATGCCAAGATCATTCTAAAGCAAGGTAGGAGGCTTATTTCCCTTTTGGACGAACTGCTAGCCCTAAGAGGTCATCTTTAATGGCTAACAGGAGCATTCAGAGATCACCTTTATACATCAGCATTTTATTTGTGTGTACACATGCTGCTGAGTTTCCTTATGTTAAAATGTTCTTGGCTTAATGTTTATTTTATTTAGCCTCCGTCTATGCCTGACAATTTTCCTGTATGCCCAATATGAGGTCATTCTTACATTGTCTTTTTTTGTATGGTTGAGATATGTCCACTATTTAACAAGCCACACTTCATTCTTTAGTTAACAAAGTTAGAGAGCAAGAGAAGGACCAACAGACAGAGCTTTTAGTATTAGTAATAGACCAAGCCCCAAATTTTGTGTAGAAGGACACTGAACCTCAATGAAGTGACTCTCCTTTAGATCCAGGAACTAGTCTAGTTACTAGGAGGGTAAGAACTTTCAATCAGAAAATTTAATCTATCTCTTTTCTATAATGTCTATATTTTACTCTAAAATATAGACTACTTTTAAGTTACTAAAGGATTGACTTAAATAGTTCAGTAAGGAAGTAAAAGCATGATTATAAGCATCAACTAGGAGTCTTTCATAAAATTCAGACTCCATTCTTCATAATTAGAAGCTCCATTTTCCTCATATGTTGTATAACCTAGTCAGTCTTCATAAATCTGTTGCATATAATTAAAAGTGTGTATTGTTTGTTGAGTGTAGTTTTCTCTGTACTGCCAACTTCCTTCAGATAATATTTGGTATAAAGTGCTTTGTCAAGCACTCTTCTACAGAGTAGTAGCTATATTAGTAAACAAGGAAAAATACATGACTTGTATCAGCTTGTTAATTATTAATATAATTTTTCTTTAATCTTACTAGTTGCTGTTCCTGTTGAAAATTCGGTTTCTTTTAAAGTAGCCTACTATGATTATGGATATATAATTTTTATAATCTGTTTTATTTGCTTTAATTCCTTGGAACAATATTTAAAATGAAGACAAATAGTTCAGTAAACTTGGAGCTTTTTGGTGGAGAGTGTGTTTAATGATTTTTTTGTAATTATACTTCGTCTGATGTCAATATACAGAAAGAGCAAATTTCTTTTGATTTGTGTGAAATATCTTTTAAGAATAATTTTCATGGGGCCAGGGAGATGGCTCAGTGGAATAAGTGCTTCCCTCGCAAACACAAGGGCGTCAGTTCAATCCCTGGTTCCATAAAAAAAAAAAAAAGCAAGAATAATTTTCAAATTTTGTGTTATCTTGTCTCACAGGCATTTCTTTTCAGCAAAATACTGTTTTGTGCTTGTGTTTGTGTATTAATTCTGGAACCTAAATATAAAAATTCTGGAGCTGCATTTCTTCCTTTGTAACCTCCCTACTTTATGCTCATGTTTTCCTGTTCTAATGTGTGTTTAATTTTCTTTATTGTGCTAAAATTTCCCTCTAGTGCTATTCACTGTTAGATTCCATGTTTACCTCTAAAAATATTTGTTTTGTATCATATAGAGGTTAATCTACTTAGTACTTCATATATTTTGGAATATCTTTACTTTGCACTCGTTTTGGATTGATTGGTTGGGAATAGAAATCATTTTTCCTTTGAATGTTGAGTCATTTCCTTTTCTTCTGGTTTCCAGGAGGGCTACTGAAAATCCAATACCAGTTGATTTCTAAGCCATGTATTCAACTTTTTCTTTATATTTTTAGATAATCTTTTTGTAAAATTTCAAATGGAGTCATTGGCTGGCTGGGCAGCAGAGGGAAATTGAAAAAAAAAAAATTCAACCCATCTGTTGCGTCTTATGTCTGGATGTTCCCAAGCCTCGTGTGCTCACAGGGCTTTTGAAGGTGGAGGGATCCAGGCTGTGTAACACCTTGAGGGGTGAAGGCCCTGATGCTGGGATTGATTCATGGTACAATGCTAGGATGAGGGTTGTGAGTGCTTCCTGCCTTAAGGGGAAGTAGCCGAGATAAGAATATAAGGAAAAGAAAGGGTTGCTGTTTTCATTCTTGTGGCTTGCTGCCTTCTGCCATAAATTCTTTCTCTTCTGCAATGCTCCTCTACCATGTTACCTACCTTGATCTAGCCAAATAGGAACTGAAACCACTAAAAACTGAGTCAAATAAACCTTTCCTCTGTTAACTTTGGATGTTGAATATTCTGTTTGGGTAATGAGAAAAGTAACTAAGAGAGTCTCTACTTTCAGTGCTTGCCTTACTCTCTTACTATCACATTCTACTAAATCATGATTGTATTTCTTGATATGGTGTGGATTTGTCTTTGACAAATGAGTTTGTTTTGCATAATACCACTGCCTTACATTTACACTGTGATTTCTGCTATACTGAATCCACTATCAATATTGTATCTGTTTTCTGTGTTCCAATATTAGTTGACATTTCTTGCTATTTATCTGAATCTTTTTATATGAATTTTCTTTTCAATGGCTTACATCAATTTTATTTCTTTATTTTTATAGAAATAAAAATAATAATGGTGAGTCATTTCCTTTTCTTCTACTTTCCTAGAACTTTGGAAAGATTGATACCAAATGCACATGTTCATAAACTATAGTTAATAGGAAATCCTTAATCTATGTGTTTACTTAATCAAGGGTTTACTTGTACTGATAGTAAAGTATTGGAAAGAGTTTCTTTGCATAGAGAAAGGCTGTGTACATGTGTATGTGTGTAGAAGAGAGCACTTATGGTGTGTTCTTCTCCATCAATACAGTTTGGAATATTAGTCTTTTATTTTTATTTCTCCCCAGTAGACATTCTAATCTTTATTTTATATCAAGGGAACTGAGCTTTGGGATCCATAAACCATTAACCCAAGATAACAAAATCATGTAAAATTGCAAGGCTAATATCTGACTCCAAAGCAAATGCATAATGTAAACTCCATTTATAGATAATAATTAATTATTTTAAAAGGCGAGAGGTGAGCTTTTTAATAAGTCAGTTTTACCACCAATGGTTTGATTTGTAAAGTGTCACTGTTTGTAGCTTACTTACCCTCAACTTTCTACCTTGAATTATTTGGATTCCCATCCTGCATCCTAGGAATTTTATCACAATAGATTTTGCTTTTTTGAATACATACACAGCGTACATTATAAATGGTAATTTGTTATGAAAAGACAATTAAATATGATCTAACCAGTTTACTGTGACACAGTTCCATAACAGATTTGATAGAGTGGCATGGTGGAATAATAGAGATGTACAGGCCACACTAGCTCAGAACACCACTTCCTACTCACATAGCTTTGCAAAGATGGCAAGTAGCCTTCAGGTATTCACAGCTTGCCGCACTAGTCATAATAGTATCCACCTCTGCCGCTCTGTTCTTTCTGGGTTTCTGCTTTTCTCTTTTCTTTCTTCCTTTCTTCTTCCCTTCCTTCCCCTCCCCTCCCTCCCTCTCTCCTTTCCTTCCTTCCTTCCTTCCTTCCTTCCTTCCTTCCTTCCTTCCTTCCTTCCTTCCTTCCTTCCTTCCTTCCTTCTTCTTTAATAATTGTGCTCAGGGTAGGAAAGCAGTGGCATATAATTCAGAAACATTTGAAACAGTATAAGAACTTTACCATAAGCACTGTACAGAGATAATGAGTATATCTTTGCTGAGTGAATAAAAAATGGGTAATGTGTATTCACTGGTGCCTTGTATAATGCATTCAACATGTCTTTTAGCTGTAAATGTGAATAATCTGTGCAGTGGCATATTTTTTCAAATAAGTTATAAAATTTAATGGTTATTTGTTGACCAAGCTATAAATATATACATTAGATGAAAATAAATGACTATAAATATATTTTGGGTTGGTCAGTTTAGAAACATAGAATATTTTTTCTGAGGTATCATTATTATAGGAAATAGTTAGCTCTGCTTGAAACAAGTATGACATTAAACAATAAAATATGACACGTGGCTAGTAGGAGTGATTCTGCTGAATATTACTTGACAAATATAAGCTTCAGACATAGAAAATTGGCTTCCACTGCTTTAAACTCACTATTCCAGCAACTAGAGTCATTTCTAATCTACGCAGGTTTGTTAGAGGCCTAATATAAAACAAAATTATGTCAGAAGACAAAGGAAATGATAACTGTCTACTTAAAATTCTAAAAAATGTTGAAAATAGTTTGGACAAGTCATGATGAAAAATTTTAAATGGAATTAATATCCTCTGGTAATAAATTCAATGTATCCGTCTTACACTCAGTGACACATTTAGTCACTTTCTCCATTCTCTGATAGACTTTTGGGCAGTTGAGTTTTGAGCCTACCCTTGCTCTGTAGGACTCACAAAAGCATTTCTAGAAGCCAAGTCATTTCTTCAGATCTTCTTTATTGAAGTTACTGCCCAAGTAATGTAAGTCATCTTCCACACTGTAAAATTGGTACCAGAAAATTATTGTTTAGCCATTATTTTGGCATGGTAAATTAGGCTTTCCCACTTAGTGGTTGTCCATCCTGAAAGAAATTTAGACTATTATATCCTCCAGAACTGAGGGATTCCTCTGTGTTTCAGATACTGCCCTCATGTTGTGAAATTTAACTGGAGTTTGAAAGGAGAGCCTCAGGCTATCATTGTGGTGTGGTTCTTCATTGCAAGACAGAAGCTGTGGCAGCCCTTTGAACAGTTCTGATGATAGGCTGCTCTTGAGGGTCGGTCTATAAGCATCTGCATCATTCTCTAGCCTCTAATCTTTTATGCCAAAAATCCAAATGGTGAGATGACTTATAAGTAATTGTGAATTGCTGTGGCAATGGCAGTTAGTATCAGCTGAGGGAAAGACATTTCTTTAGCTTTCATGATAAACCTTCTATAAATAACCACTATGAAGACAACAATATGTAATGTATTAATGTAATTATTGTAAGTGTCCTACTAACCTGTTTTGAGACAGTCTGATTGCTACTTCTTTCTCAATAAAATTAGTAAAAAATGATATACCTTCTCTTGGTTTATTTCTTTCTACCCATCAATAAATTCTTAGTTAAATCTTTGAGACCCAGTTTTTAATCTTGCCATGTTTCTTGTGATGAGAAGTTAAAACCACTCCATTACACTTAGATCTTTTCCCAAATAGCAGGGCTGGCATAGCACAATACAAACTATATACAAATAATTATAAATAGCACTTAAAATTTCTCAGGATGTATAGCTCTATGGAATTACCAATTAGGTTGGTCAAGTTTTACCAACCTAAAACCTCTTACCAGGTGCAGAGAGCTCACATCACTTTCATCTACTGTTATACCACAGAGGAAGCTAGATCTATCATATCAAAAACACATAACTAGGAGAAAGTATTGTTAGCTTATAACCAACTCTTCCCCCAAGCCCATCTTTTCTTCCTTTTAAAATAAAATTCCTTAGGTACTGGGCTAGAAAAGCCAATAATTAGCCTTTTTGCACTCAGAAATGTTCATGTGCCTGAAATTGTTAGACACAAAAACAGGAGATTTGTGTAATTTCTGCATTGGTGCTATAAAAGGAAGCTGCTACCTCTCATTCTTCTTGCCATGAACTGGATGAGGTACTAGTGAACTAGTTCAAATCATACACAGGCAGACATCAGTCTGGATGGTAAAGTGGCGGGAGAGAATGAATCTAGGTGCTGATGGTCACATGTGTCCTAGACATGTGTCCCTTTATTGCTCCTTAAGAAAGAAATGAATGTTTGACATATTTATGCTTATAATTTTTTGCCACATTTGAATTATTTATCAGAACTTCATTAATAGCCTAATTATGACAATGTAGAATTTCAAAATCATTCCTCATGAACTTTGCATTGTTTCTTAATTATTAGGAGACTACAGTGTAGAAATCATGGCAAGAACATGAAACAAATCTGGGTTGGAGTCTAAGCCCTGCAACTTTTTTTTAATGTTGTCATAGGGTCTCACTGTGAAGCTCAGACTCATAGTGATCCTCCTGTTTCAGCCTTCCTGGTGCTGAGATTATAGGCATACACTACTATGCCTGTGACCTGTTCAACCTGCTCTGGGGGGAGGGTGCCGGCATGGCATGTGGTGCTGGGGACTGAACTGCAGTCCCTGCACTTGCCTAAGCAGGCACTTTAGTCTGCTGAGCTATCTCGCCAGCCCTACCCTACACCTTTTTGATCTGCATGGTCTTGAACACTTCATTTAGTGTTCTTAGGCGCTGCATTTCTTATTTTTTAAGAACATATATTAATATCTCTTCTATTGGACTTCTATGAGTTCAGCAATGTCAGAAATATAGTACATGATTATTTGTCAGCGGCAGTTGTTCTGGCGTGCTTATAGGTAAAACACTTTTTAAAAGAATTCATGGTCACTCATCTCTCAGGGTTGCTTCTGCTTCTGTTCTCCACCTCATCTAAGTGCTAGCTTCCTAAATGTGAACTTTGACTTTTAAAACTTTGATTAGCTTTTTTATTATAAACTTCTGCATAAATTTTGGAGGGAATTATCAGGTATGAAATTTGCAAATGTTTTTTTCCTAAGGATGGGACTTCATTTTTTATTTATTTAAAGTATCATTTAAAGGGCCCCTTTCTTTTAGAAAATATTTATGATGCATTATAAAATGTTTTAGATGAGTTATTTACGGTGGTGGTAATCAGACTGGGTCCCGGCACATGGGAGACAAATATTCTGTAACTGAGCAGCCCCTCTATGCCCTAATTCTGATCAAGTTCAACTTACTGCTTTCTCTTTGAGTTCTACATGTTTTTTTTTTTCTTTTTTTGATATGTGTGTCTAAGAATCCTACAGGTTTCTAAATCTAAGGCGTTATGGTTTATGTGTATTTGTCCCCCCAAAGCCTTTAATAAGTAATGATATGTTTTTATCCAGTGTTCATCTCCATCTATTGAGGTGATCCTATGATTTTTCATTGACTAATTTTTGAATTTTAAACCAATCTTGAACTTTGAGATAAAATCCAGTTAAACATAACATAAATTTCTTCTTACGTACTATTAGACTTGTTAATGATTCAAAAGCATTTTATGTATGTGTATGAGGAATGATTTTTGAAACTTTTGTTGTAAAGTCTTTGGTTTATTTTAGTATTAAGACAGTGTTAATCTCATAGGATGAATTATAAAATTCATCTTCTAGGGTTTTGAAAAAATTGTGTATAAAATTGACATTTTTTTTCCTTAAATGTTTTCAAGTGTTCCCATGCATAGTAATCTTGACTTGAACTTTGCTCTTTGAAAATATTTTTAAATATAAATCTGGTATCTTTGATGAGTAAAGGACCTTGTGGGCCCCTTACTATTTCTCAGGTAGGCTTTGGTGGTTTGTTTTTACCTTATGTAGTTGGATTATAACAAAACAATATAAACTGAGTGGTTTATAGAGAGTAGAACTGCATTTCTCAAAATTCTGAAGTCTGGAAGTCTAAGATCACAGTACCAGTGTGGTTGAAACTGGTGATGCCTGGCGTGCAGGGGTGCGTGGCTGTGAACCCAGCCCTTGGGAGGCTGAGACAGGAGGATCACCATGAGTTTGAAGCCAGCCTGGGCTACATAGTCAGTTTAAGCACAGACTGAACTACGTATGACAACATCTATCTATCTATCTATCTGTCTGTCTGTCTGTCTGTCTGTCTGTCTGTCTGTCTGTCTGTCTATCTATCTATCTATCTATCTATCTATCTATCTATCTATCTATCTATCTCCAGAACAGCACCTTGTAGAGAATTTGTCTGTTTAATTGGAGTTGTCAGATTTATTGACATGAAGATGATCATACTATTTTTTTCAATTATTCATTTATTTATTTGGTACAGGATCTCACACAGCTCAGACTCATAGTGATTCTCATGTCTCAGCCTTCCCAGCACTGGGATTACATGCATGTACCACCACTCCAGGTTTTGGTGGCAGTCAGGGCTTGCTCAGGGTTCTAGGGAGCCAGCGTAGCATGTAGTACCAGGGATCAATTCAGGGTCCTAGTGCTTGCCAGGCAGGACCACTGGGCTATCTCCTCTGGCCTTGATCATACTATTTATTATCTTTTCAGTATCTTCAAAGCTATAATGATGTCACCTCCTTCCACACACTGGTAGGTTGTCTTTTAATCTCAATTTACAGTGCGTTTCTGTGGGATATGCATTTGCTGCATGAAGAGTTCCAGTGAGTGTGACCCTCAGTAAGGTCCATCTAAGCTGTGATGCCTGCTCTCCATGGCTATCAGTGAGGCACTGCCCAGAATCAGAGGAAGATGCAGTGGCATTGTGTAAATAAAATTCCTTGCCCCCTTGAGAGTAGCCCCCAAAAGGGAGTAATTCAAGGAAAAGATAATTTCGAGGTAAATAGGGAATGTACTACTTTCCTTGTAAGAAGAATGAAAAGAATTTGCATTTCAAAAAGAAGCAATTAAAAAAAAGAGAGAGAAAAGAAAAGAAGAAATTTGTGACAGTTGATTCTGAAAGGAAAAGTGCCAGACTGGGAAAGAAGAGTGTAAACAGATAAAGATAGAAAGATTTATCATTTAAGTCCCTTAATTTTCACAAATGTAAAATATACTGTTTTCTGATATTTAAAGGATGTTTTTCATTAATATAAGAATGAAATACTTATGTTGGATTTCTACTTTTTAGGTATCATATAAATGCCAGTTCTAAAGTGTTCTGCTAAATTTTTAATTTTTTTTTTTCAGAACCGAGGATTGAACTCAGGCCCTTGCACTTGTCAGAGAAGCACTTATTCTAGTGAGCTACCTCCCCAGGCCCTAAATTTTTAAAAATAAATTAGAATCAATAAAATATTTATGAAAAATTGAAGTCTTTTAAAATTAATTAGGTTTATTGGTTCATTTTAATATATATAATGATCATACTCATCATAAGAAATCTGTGTTTCTATATACATCTATCTTGATTCTTTTATCCCCTACTTCCCTACTTTCCTGTCAACACCTCTTCTCCTCACTGTTTACAAAAGCTTTGTTTCCATTTTGTCCTTCTTTTCTTTTTTTTTTGTCCTTTCCTACTCTCCCCTTCTCCCTTTCTGGTTTCCCTTCCCATTTGAACATTTTCTTCTTATTCACAATTTTAATCATGTAATTTGGTCCTTCAAAAATTGAAGTCTTAATGTGCTCTACTCCAAGTGTTCCACAATTTCCCAAAAGGAAAGAAGTACTCAAAGATTCCCTGAATCTTCAATATATATCTAAATGAAGACCTCTGCCTCTAGGACACCTCTAGGACTGCCTCTAGGTCTCTAACCATGAGCAGAGCAGAGAGAGAGGCTTGTCAATCTCCAAGGAAATGTGCCTTTCTAACCTTTTTTCTCTGCTCTGGTCTTCCTGTGTCTGCAATAATTGAAGGGTTATTCCCTGAATCTGAAGCACACTTCTCCTAAGATGTACTACAGTTGGTTTTGTGTATCCATGGGTTGAACATTCGCAAATTCAATGAGCTACAGATTGAAACTGGATCTCTGGCTGGGGGGATAGCTCACTTGACTAAGCACCTGCTTAAGCAAGTGCAGGGACTGGGGTTGGATCCCTTGCACAACGGGCCATGCCAGCCTCACAGCCGGTATGCTGAGCCTGTGACCAAGTCCGGGCATGGTGGTGTATGCCTGTAATCCCAGCTCCAGGGAGGCTGAAAACAGGATCACTATGAGGCCAAGCTGCATAGTGAGATCCTGCACAAAACCAAAACCAGAACAAAAAACTCAAATTGGGTCTGAATCTAATATTTACCAATTTTTCTTTCCATTCCCCCAACAATAAAAGTCTTTATTGTTTTTATTTTGTATTGTATTAGTATTACAGAGTAACTTAATACATAGGAAAGATGTGTGTGAGTTTTATGCAAATACCATGTATGTCCATTTTCCAGGAAAGATTGGCATTAACAGGAGATCTAGAACCAATTTCTATTGGATACTGAGGGAGGTGGATTATGTATGATTTCACGACTCACCTCCTGTGTGGATGAATTTCTCAGAGTGCGAGGCACAGAAAGCACTAATATTCAAACCCAGATCTCTGCCATAACATGATACTGTCACCACAAAACAGTGGTGAGAATAATAATAAACTGGAAACAATCTTTTTTATTTTCCATAATTTTATTGAAGAACAACTAGCAATGAGACAGTTTCAAATCAAATTAGTAGGACAGATTCAATAATTAATACATTGCATATTGTTTTCATAGGGGTTTTTGTTGTACAAAGTGCATACATGATATTATATTTACAAACGCTATTAGAGCAGATGCCTCTATTCAATGAATTAAGAGAATGTAGCTATATACCTATCTTTTTTATAGCTGAACTATAGTACAGTTTCAATAATTAATAGTTTTTACATTGTTATCTTCCTAGTAGTTATCCATAGTACAAGAAGCAGACAGAATATTCTGTCCAAACACTACTAGTGTAAATCTTTCCTCTCACAGAATTATGTGAAAGTACTGCATATTTATCCTAACTGTACTGTTTATACAAACACAGAACTTTGTGTCCCAACAATTTTAAAGTCCCTTAGCTGTAGCCTTAGAGAACATGATTATTTGAGTTTGTACCTGGCTGTGTTGTCCCCCAACTTTTACTCCAGAAATGCTGGAAAGTAGTAATTATCTACTTTGGTTATTTCAGACTATTTTCACCAAGTAGCATAGACAAGAAGACAAATAAATCACAGAAATTCACTTCTCCCAGTTCTGGAAGCTAAAAGTCAAGAATTATGGGGCTAGGAGGATAAGGTTCTGCTTAAGGCCTTCTTCTGGGGAACAGACTGCAGCTGGCTTATTTCTGTTTCTAACATCATGAAGACAGAGAGCTTTATGGTGCCTACGTTCTGAGGCTATGCGTCATGCCCCCGAGGCCTGCAAGTTCATGAGGCAGCCTCCTCATGGTCCCACTTTCTGACAGCAGCACACTGATAGCCAGCAATCATCAGATGAACGCTGGGTCAAGCAAACATTCCCTCCTAGCACAATCTTTAAAACATTCTTTAAACTTTATAAAGTTAGTTTCTACTGCTTGCTGCTTAATAAGGAGGAATTTCAGTTTAAATTGCTTCATGTTTCCAATAAACAACAAAAATACAACATAACTCTACTGAGTATCAGAATGCCAGGCACTACACTGTGTATTTTGGGAATCATAAATTTACTGACTGGTCTTTCCAGCTCTTATCCTCTTTAGTAGAATTAATGAAGAAGCTGGAGAACAATGATCAAATGCTTGAAATCATGCACTAATCCATACTCACCAGCTTGCTTTCTTTGCAGGACTTCCTAGCATATTTATATGTTAATGTACCCCAGAAATCTTGAAAAAGAAAGAGATGTAGCAAGGCTGGCCAGATAGCTCAGCAGACTGAAGTGCTGCTTAGGAAGGTGTAGAGAATAGAGTTTAATCCCTGGTATGCCATGCTGGCCCCGACCCCAGGATGTGTTGAGACAGGGATTGAGACTGGGCATGGTGGTACAGCCCTGTAATCCCAGCATTTAGGAGGCTGAAAGCAGGAGGATTACTACAAGTCTGATGTGTATAGTGAGGCCCTGTATTAAATAAAAAAGAAAAAGATATAGTCAATATCAAAATTTATATGACAAAATCTTTTTAAATTTATAAATCTCTTTTGATGGGTAATATCTGAGCAAATAGATTTGGGAGGAATTTTGGTATAACAATTGAAATTATGAATAAAAATCAAGGGAAGAATAATTTCACAAATTGTAATGAAAGCAGTAAGAATTTAAATAGAAATGTGGAAAGAACAAGAGGCAGAGGGCCACAGGGAACAAGCTGGATTCTCAGAAGGTGGATCAGTAAAGCTAAAGTTTTTCCAAATGTTTGCTACAAATCATTGTCCTATATAATCTATAGTGAAAGTGCTCCTAAAGAAAATCTTATCCTTATATCATATTATATTCAAATTTAAGTAGACCTTGTTTTAATGTAATATTTGGTAAAGTAAAATAAACAGTTTTAAGTTATAGAATAGAGTTACATATGGAAATTCATCTGCCACATTAATTTGTACATGAGAAAGTCTTCAGAGGTCTAATCATCTTCAGAAACACACTGCAAATCTCATCTCACATGCAGTACACATACAACTGAATGAGCTTTAACTATGTAATGTATCTACTTTAAGAAGGAACAAAAACCTAGAAATCGAGAAAATAAGTTGAATTATTGAGAACACAGAGCCAATTTATGAGACATGAGTAAAAAATGTTCAGAGAAGAAATGTATTTACTAGGCCAAGGAGATACCTCGGTGACTTAAGCACCTGCCTAACAAGCGCAAGGACCTGGGTTGGATCCTCGGTACTGTAAGCCTTGTGGGCTCTGGAATGCCAGGCCTGTAGTGCTGGCCACCAACACTGGGTGCGGTGGTCCACACCTGTAACCTCAACACTGGGGAGGCTGAGACAGAAGGATCATTATGAGTCCAAGCTACTTAGTAAGGCCCTGTACCAAATAAAAAGACAAAAAAAGAAAGAGAATTATGTTTTCACATAAAATCTTAAATCCTGGAGTACATAATATTTCTCTTGAATGTTTTTCTTCAAAGTTGAAAAAGTGGTGTTAAGGAAAATAAAAAGAAACACTTTTTTGTATAAAGTAAATATATGCACAAAACTCTGTTTTTTTTAAAAGGATTTATCAAAGTGTACTCCATGGTATTAATTGGTCTCAAAATTTTAAATTTTATGTTTTATCTTCACAGACTTTCCCACTTAGTATCCTCATAACTACCCTGTCAGATGAATAGTATTTGTTAAACTATGTACCAGGGTGGCTGTTTTCCCAGGATTATACAACATGCAAGTGGAGAGGCTAGTGTCTTTGACTGCATATTTTGTATTCTTTCCTTTGCAATCTCACTATGTAAAATTAAAGATCATAGAGCACCCAGGAAGATTCAGAACCTGGTCTAAAATTTGCCATTGTCATACTTTCTTGCAGTTCCTTGATACTTGTGTAAGAGAAGATGGAATCATCTTGCCTTCAGTGTAGCTAGCTCTTGCAGCCGTTACTCCTGCCTTCACAGAATATAGAACTTTGTTTTCCACTCTATCCTAAAAAGGATCACAGAATTTGAACAATAAGTGATTATTATTAGAGAACCTAATATATTCATTCATGGGCAGAAACACAATTCTGCTTTGTTTTGTAGGGTTTAACAAAACTCAGAATTACTTTCACAAAGCAAATTTTTCTCTTTTAATTTTTAAATCCATGTGCACCATAAAGGAAATTTAATCCATACAGTTCCAAGTCATTTGCACTTAATTCATCAAACATTGTTTGGTAAAAGCTATTCAGTTTCCTAGAAGATGTATGACACTTGTTTATAGGATTTTAAAGCCCTTCTTTCCTTGAACTAGCAATTCACATTTTTGTAATGTACTCTCTGAAATTTAAGCCTCAAATCACTTAAGCCCAAGATTCTAGATTACCTGGAAGTATATTTTGTACTGTCTTTATAGGTCATTCATTCTTCTCTTTGTTTTCATTTTTAATGTAGTGTCACAAAGCGTAACCTTGTCCTTACCTTTGAATGTGTCATTTTTGTGGCAGACACAGTCTTGAAAAAAGCTAGGTTACCTCGAATTTGTGGGATTAACTATGATATATCTTTTCATTCAAATATTTTTTTTTCAAAATTCTTGGCAGTTTTCTTTCCAAAATCTTTTTTAAAAAGGTTAATCATGTCATTAACCAACACTATAAGCCACTGAAATGTATCAGTTACTTCTAAAAGTCTTACTCTTGTTACTGAACCTAGATAAAAATCCCATGTAGTTCAGAAAGAAAAAGAAAGCCAGGAGATTTTACTAGTCAATAGAAAAAAAAAAAAAAAAACCTACTTAATTCGAATGCGACATTATTTGTATTTTATTTTGTTTAGATCTAAAAGGTCTCCCTAAGTTCCATTCATTCAGAATGGGGTTTGGGGAAGCTCACTGGATCACAGGGGAGCTAGACCCAGCAATGGACTAAGCAGTTCCCAGCTAAATGTGCTGTGAAGGTGGGCTCTGGTTGGAGGAGCCTCATGACTGGTGACGGGGCTTGCAGGGAGTATTCCTGACCCCATCTCGTCTCTGCACTCTGCTTCCTGGCTGCCATTCTTCAAGCAGCTGTTCCCTGACCTGCCCTTCTATCATGCCATTTCTTCCCTAGAGTTCTCTCTTGGAACCACCTAACCATGCAGGGACCAGTCTCACATGATGGGCGGACAATTGGAGTTGGAAAGATTATATTCAGAGTGCTCTACAGGAGATCTTATGTTCTGTGGAAGGCTTTTCTTTTACTATCTTCTCAAGGCATCCCCAGAGATATTTCTTCCTATAAAGGCGTTCTCTGTCTCAAACCCTTTCCAGTAGCAGTAGACTTACTTGTTTTGGTGAAAATTCCTAGCACAAGGGTTTCAGGGCCCTGTGTTCCACAACTTAACCCTTTACAGCCAATTGAGCCATAACAGTAGTCAGTTATCAGAATAGCTGGAAATTCTCAGATTGTGTCAGTGATTCAAGTTTCTTTCTGTAGCTAGCTTACTACTGCATCATTATTTTACATTATTTTGTGGTTATACTTTTCTTTTCTGTGTGTCGTTTTGGGACAGGGTCTCACTATGAAGTTCAGGCTGGCCTTAAGCTCACTTTGTAGCTCAGGCTGGTCTTAAACTCACAACAATCCTCCTGTCTCAGCTTCCCCAGTGCTGGGAATATAGGCCTGTGCCACCATGCCCGGCTGGTTATACTTTTCTGCTGAAGACCAAGTTAAAGTGAGACCTGTATTAACTAAAATTAATCTCTGCTATTTATTAAAGTCAGTTAAATCTCCTCAGGAATTACCTTGGAACCATGCATAGTGACTCTCAGTTTTTCTCTCAGTGTCAGCAGTCTGGCTGAGTCGTGCCTATTGCTTAACCAAGTTGCTTTCTGTGAAAGTTGTTTTCTTCTGGTGACTCTCCTTAGGCACACTATACACTGTTGGTTTGTTTTTTCTGTGGTCCAACAATGTCCTTGTTCAGGCGGTTGGGGCCTCATCAAGTTATGGGATGTAGCAGCAGAGGTTTTCTCACATCTGTGTCCTCATTGACTTCAGAGGGCCAGGGCCAAACTATTGTTGCACTCTTAGCCCATCTGTCTTTTTAGGGTTCAACAACCCTCAGTTGTTGAATCATCCAGAAGAGATGATTAATAGCACTACATTGTAATGGGAGGAGTGAGTTTAATTATTAAAAGTATTATCTGAATAACAAGCACAGCCAGAGAATAGTTATTGCTTTTATTATGGTACAGAGACTAGCACTAGGACCTATGCCACTAAGCTATATCCTCAGCCCCCAGTTATTTCTTACCAATCATGGATGTTCTAGTTGAATCCCTGTACAATGCTAACAGACAAAAATTTTATAGGTTTACACTAAAAATTTGAAGTTAAAAGCCATAAATAGTATTGTAGCATAACAGTCATAATGATATTTTTGTAATAGACTTAAATCTCCAACATGGTAAGCAATAGCCTTTTAATCAATCATTTCTACTTAGTACATAAGCTTTTACATAATTTGTTGGTTTTTAATGGGATGTTACTGAACTGTGTAACATTTTGTGGACTACCTAATGTCTAAATATCTCTAAGTGCAGTGGCACATACATAGTATATATATCACATAAGTTTTTGTTAAAAATATTATTAATAACTTGTGACCTCATGCTGGCTTGACATTATCCCCTTATCACAAGGATCTAGAGAACAATAGAAAGGCAAATGTCTGAATCTGTAAGAAAAGCCTTATCACCATAAACAATCCCAGTTTCACATTTTAGAAGACATTGTATCTTAGGCTGGCCAGATAGCTCAGCAGACTGAAGCACCTGCTTAGGCAGCGCTCAGTGGCGGGGGTTCAATCCCTGCCATGCTATGCTGCTCCCCCCACCCACTGGGTGTGCTGAGATGAGATTGAGACTGTGGCTCATGCCTATAATCCCTGCACTTGGGAGGCTGAAAACAGGAGAATCGCTACAGGTCCAACCTATTAGTGAGGCCCTGTAGACTCTGTACTAAATACATAAAAAATTATTTTAAACAGTATAATAATTGATAAGACAATGCAAACGGTACAAATTTGAAAGATCAAGATGACAGGTATTCAAGCATGAGTTTTGTATTACACATTGCTGTCCTCAATGTAGTGCTCAGTGTAGTACTCAGAAGGTAGATATCAGTATACAGTAGTCAAGGTGAAATTCTAAACACTGACTGGTTTTATAAAAAAAAACTAATAGAAATTATTAGTAAAATCACCCTGTATATACACTTGCACAATTTTACCTCCCTCCCTTTTATCCTATCTTTTCTTCTTTCTCTCATCTTCATTGTTTAATCCTTTAAGATTCATTTCTTTCTGTTTTACTCTATTATACATTTTGGGTTTTATTTTTTCTTTCAGGTTCTCATACTAGGGAGACAAGACAATATTTATACAGGTGGATCTGATTTATTCAATTTATGTGTGTAGTCCCTAGTTACATCCACTTACCTATAAAGTCTTTGAGTTTGTCTTCCTTGATAGCCGAGTAGTACTCCCTTGTATAAAAATGTCACATATTTTTCATCTATTCCTCAAGTGATGGGCATTTTTGTTGTTACCAAGATTTGGCTGTGACAAATTGTGCTGCTATAAATGTGGACACACATATATCACTATGGTATAATGTTTTCAGTTCTTTTTGGAAAATACCCAGGAGGGGAATAGCTGGATTGAATAGGATTTCCAGTATTAGTTTTTTGAAGAGTCTCCACAGTGATTTCCAAAGTGCTTTTACCAGTCTACATTCCCACCAGTGGTGGAGAAGAGTACCTTTTTTCCATGGACTCTCTAGCATTTATCATTAGTTGATTTCTTTATCGTAGCCATTCTTTCTGGGGTTAGATGGTATCTCAGTGTTGTTTTAATTTGTATTTCTCGAATGGCCAGTGCTAAGTTGGGAAAAAAAAAACTTCACCAACAATCACTCCGAGAAAGGACTTCTATGTAAACTATATTAACATCTAAAATATGTCTGGCCCCCAAAATTTAAAGATCCATTCCAGAAATGGGCATCTGAGATGAATGCACACTTCTCAGAGGAAGAAATACAAGTGGCAAATAAATACTTAAGGGATTTTTGTTTAATTAAGCAATTTTTAGTGAATTATGTGAACCTGATTGTAACACTTAAACATATTGTTTTTGAACAATGAGAAGTTCAAGTCATTATAGATAAACAACAATGCGTATCACATTTATAAGACCAATTTTAACATCATTTTTACCAGCTGGCAACTTGAATGGAAGCATATCTTTAATTTGATAACATTTATCTATAAACTGAATTAAATACCAAATGATTCAAAAATGCAAAAGCAAGAAAAAATTTTAAGCTCAAATAAGACAGCTGTTTAAAGATTGGATAGATAGATAAATAAGGCAATTTGATTATAAAATCAGTGTATACTCAAATGCACTTTGGGCCAAAGTGAATTATAGTAACTGTACTATAATTTTTTTGTAATGGAAAGGTTTATTTAGCTGACAGTTTGTACAGGATACAGTCCATAATGAACTAGCCCTAACTCATGAAGGCATGGTAGGATACTAGATTATGACAGTCAAGTTTTTCATTTGTAATTTTAGGGCTGGAGAGATGGCTCAGTGGAATAAGTGCTTTCCTGGCAAGTGCAAGGGCCTGAGTTCAATCCCTGGTTCTGCAAAAAAAAAAAAAAAAAAAAGGTATTTTTTTGTAATTTTAAAAAAGACTAGTCTGAATTTTTTGTAAGCCAATTATCGAAGATCTCTTACAAGAACAATGTGGAAAGAACAAAAACATTTTATCTAATATAAATATATATGTATATATATATAATTATAATTATTATTACCATTTTGTTTGTTTTGTTTTCAGCATGCTGACATCATTAGTATCCCTTTCTTTCAAGTAGCTTCCAGCTCAGTTATCTCTACATATATCGTATCACATACTCAGACTTTATTTTCTTCTAACAGCATTCTGTCTGTAAGAACAAATTCTGGGTTAGTATTATCACCTACATAGACTTCCCTTATAGTGCCCTTGATGTGTCTCTTGCTGAGGCCATACCCCAACCCCTTGCTTCTGGTTGCTATGACTATGCCCAAACAGTTCACTGCCACCTGCAAAAGCTGTAACCATTTAATGTGAGAATGGGTGCATGCCTGGGAAAGGGTGGCCCCAGCCATTTGTGCTGACTAAGGCTCAAAAAAGGTGAGCTGGCTGGCTATCAGCTCCAAGAGGAAGCTCTTGCAGTTGTCACAAGGACCCCCAACCCAGGACACCAGCCCATATTGCTATGGCTGACACAACCCAAAGAACGCATTTAGATTCCTCCCACTCCCCTGACCCAGAAAAGCTCAAAGTCAAGCAGAACTCTGCTTCCACCACGTGCTGCTAGCTTGTATCCATCAGCCCTGTTCCTTCCCTGGCCCCAGGGTCTGTGAGAAGGAGTGAGAGGAGTGGAAAGCAGTGGTTTCTCCCTGTTAAGTAACCCTTTGAAAATCTGTCAAGGACCAGATAGATTTATTCTGGTTTGCTTTCTTTCCATCCTTGCTCTAAGTTGTCTTCTCACCTTCTCCCAAGTATGTAAATGTACCATTTTTTCTTCTCACAATCAAGGACAGATCTCTTGAACAACCTCAAGAAATTTAGCAAGCTGTCCAGTCTTGATAGGCATCCCTCTAACCTTAAGCAATACTCTAAGCATTTCAAAATACAAAGAACAATCTTTATAACATGAATTTTCCATTGCTTGCATCCAATAATTACTTAGTGCACTCTGTTACACACACTCTTGGAGTATCTCCTTGGCTTACTGAGTTCCCCACTCCTCAGGGCCCACACTGGGTGTCACCTGCCATGACCCAAATAGCCAGCAGGGTCCTGAAAGGGGGCAATGGGAGATTTAGAAAAAGGAGATACATACTAAAATGAAAGCTGGAACCAGATGGGACCTGACCTCTCTGATAGAGAGGCAGTGACAACCCAGCACAGTCTATTTTTTTATTTCTAAAAAGAGGAGAAGCATGTGATTGGGCTGAAAATGCAAGATATCAGGGTCTTGCTGAGAAGAGTGAGAATGAAACATTTTCCTAGCTGTGCTGTAGTCAGCAAGGAGCAACACCAAGGCTGGACGTCTTCTTGGCTGGCTCTGCTTTAGATCCAACAACTTGTTCAGATGATTCACCTCTGTTGTTCCATGTTCTCAGGGTTAGTCTTTCTCTAGCCCCAAATATGTGGTTAATGTCCCGCCCCGCTTAGCCACTCCCCACACTGAATGCTCTGAAACCATGAACCAAAATAAACCTTTCTCTTTTAATTTAAAGTTTTTTGTTTTTTTTTTTTTAACCAGCAATAGGAAAATGGCTATGGACATTTATAGTCTTGTGAGAAACCTGTGCCTATAGACAACTGTAATACAGCATGTGAAGGATTAAAAAGCAGGTGAACAAGGGTTGTTTGGGGATGTCAGAGGATAATAATAAATGTAAATGCAAGAGGTGGTATCAATTTTCACTCTACATTTCTAGCAGCTTTCATAACCACTGAGAAGATTTGCAAAATGATGCCCCTACTCCTCATTGGGTTAAACAGTGCTCTTGATGATAGATACTCATCAAAATATTTTTTAAAAAATGAATGCTCATGATAATAGAGGGAAAAAGAACCCTCCAACCTTGTTGATAGGTTAATATAACTAATATAGAAACAATATGAATATCCAACAACTAAACATAGGGATACAATTTGGCTCATCTATACTATTCCTAGGAATATTTCCAAAAGAATCAAAAGGCTTCAGACTATAATGATACGTGCATATCCATTTCCATGGCAGCACAATTCACAACAGCTAAGCTGAAGAAACAGCCCACATGCCCATCAAAGGATAAGTGGATGGAGCAACTGGTATATATATTCACACACAAATGAATCTTACTCAACAATAAAGAAGAATAAAATTATGTAAGTTGCAAGAAAATGAATGGAACTACAAATCATAATTTTAATTAAAATTAAACAGACTCAGAAAGTTAAATATCACATTTTCTCTTACTTGAGAAACCAACTGTCTCAGTTATTTATCACTCTTTTCTGGGAAAAAACAGGCAACACCCAAATTAAGGAAGGAAAAGTTTATTTAGCTCACAGGTAGTGGAAGTTTTAGTCTCTACTTGGCTGGCTCCCAGCAGAGTGGTTCATGGCAGAGAGCAGCAGTATGTGGCAGCAGAAAACAACAAAGAGTGAACAGAAGGGCAGCAGTTGTGGCTTCTAGCCAGCTTCTCCTCACTCCTTATATTATAAACAAACTACCCTGGGGCTGGGGGTGTAGAACTCACATAATGTCCATGCCTTCCTCTTGCACAGGATGAGGATGCTTACAAAGTAAGAACACTGGGTCTTCCTGAGTCGCTTAATTAAACTTCTGAACTTCTTGAGTTGATGCAACACATCAACCACTAGAGTGATCAAACAAATAACAAATAAATGAGACATGACAATAAAACAAGAGGTAGACTTTGGAAATGGGGAAGGGGATCAGGAGCAGGGGAAAGGGAAAAGAAGTGGTAAAGTGGATTAAAAATGGTCAAGATATGCTAAATTTAGCCTGATACAGTGGCATATGACATATCTGTATTTGCCCTTTGAAAAATGAGTTCTGAAAGCCTATTCATTCCTTCCTCTTCTTCTTCTTTATTAATTAATTAATTAATTAATTAATTGGTCTCACTACACAGCTTGAACTTGCAGTGACCCTTCCATCTCAGTCTTCCCAGAGATAGGATTATAGGCATGCACCGCCACTCCCAATTTTGGTGGCCTGTATGACATGCCTGGAATTCCTGGGCCAGAATGGCTTGTGGTACCTGGGATTGAACCAGGATCATTGTGCTTCCTGAGCAGGCGCTTAGACCCCTGAGGTATCTCCCTAGCCCATTCCCTCCTGCTCTACAAGTTAATACAATGAAATCATAACTGCAACCCTGCATAGGAAGAAAAGTACTTAGTCCTAGGTTACCAAAGATTCTCATCACTCTTTGACCTTGAGTATTGCTAAGCGATGAGGTCACCTTAGGCATTTGACATGAAGAATTTATCAATGCCCTACATTTGTGCTGCAAAAATACCTGTGTCATCATTTTTTCTTCCTTTGAAATTGTCAAGGCACCTTTGTTATTGTTGCTATTGTTGTTAGATGCATTGCATAAGGCTACTTGCTAAACAGCAGACCTTCCTGGAAATAAGTCCCTGTAAGGCCATTGTGCTGAGCAGGCACATGATGGAGCCTGTCATCAATGCAACATTGCTCCTGACTTCCCAAGCCTGAAAGAGAGACGAATCTGTGTACTTGCAGATTACTTTGAATTAGTTCTAATTTGATTTTTAACATCCCACAAGGCTACCCTACTACATAGATATTATGGAAAAATTAATGCTGTGTACAGTTAAATCTAAATTCTTAGTCCATTAAGAGGCATTAATAAAAACTCTGATTTTTAAAGTTTTTTTTCTCTAATCCTCCTGCTCTTGTGTGTCTTATGACAGATTAGTTTTTTATTACTCCTATATTATGTCACAAATTTAGACAAATCTATTTGTTTTTGTTATTTAGGAAAATGCCACCAGATATCCTAGGTATAAATAATTTTTAAAAAATCTTTGTAAACACACTTTCTTTTTCTCACCATCATAAAACCAATAATAATGATCAGAATATATTTGATAATTCACAATATGCAGACCATGTGCTCAGTGTAAGGATCCATCATCCTTCAATGAATTAGGTTTATTTGAATCTTACATTAGTTTGTAAAAATTTCAGAGCAGTGCCTTCAAAGGGCACTTGATCTTTAAAGATATGTATGGAGAAACAGCAATGAGCAAAATTCTAATTTTAAAACTGTACTTTGGTCTTTTAAAAAACAGATTCTTCTAGAGGAATTTTCAAAACACACATTTATTTGGTCTCTGTTCAAGCCTTGGGCCTCCAACCATGGCTAAACTTATGCTATTTATTTTTCCCAGTGAAATTCTCTCAATCTTCCAGGCTCAAGTTGTATGCTACCTTCCTCAGGAAAGTTTCCATGTTCAACCCAGAAAACAATTCCCTGAACTCCCATAAACATTCATTCCTCAAGTCCCTTGAGCCATGTGATTTCCTCTCTGTAAGATCTTTCCTGCCCTCATAGGGAAGGCATAATATTTGGCGGACTATTCCTGAGCCCACAGTCACAGCAGTGGAACTCTGACCCACACATTCTGTCTCAGCAAGAGAAGCTCACCAGTACACTGTGAAAATGTCTACCAATGTTCTCCATAGGTTTGGTCAAGAACAAATACTTAGCATACTCTGTAGGAGTTCATATTTAGAGGAATTTGCCTAAAACCTTGTGATAATTTTTGAAATCTTGTCTTCATGAGACGATTATCTTAAAAGAGATCCTGAGTTTGATGTATCACAGAAAATAAAAATATTCCAGGCAGTATTTTGTATTTACCTACACATGTTATAAAAGCATAATGTCCACTTTCGGGAAGGCATTTGCACACATAAGAAACAAACAAAGCACAAAGTGAGTGAAGTGGCTGGAAGAGAGAAAAGCTGTGTGGCTGTGCCCCTGTAATATTACACATTTCCAGGCTCAAGACTATATGAAGCTTCAACAAGGAATGCTCAACAAATACTAATATTGTTCAGATAAATACTTAAAAGAGATTGCTGACAAAGTAGAAGAACTTGGTAGATTTCAACCAGAAACCCTAAGATTGGAAGTTTTAATTCTACCACCATCCCATTAGAAGTTTTGTTTATTATATTTATAAAATCAAATAGCATTTCTGTTTCTTGTTTGACATGTTTGATAAGACTGAGGGTCCATTAATATAATGATTAATATATTAATCATTATTAATGGGAGGGAGGGAGGGAGGAAGGGAGGGAGGGAGGAGGGAAGGAAGGAAGGAAGGAAGAAAGGAAGGAAGGAAGGAAGGAAGGAAGGAAGGAAGGAAGGAAGGAAGGAAGGAAGGAGGAGAAGAAAGGAAGGAAGGAGGAGAAGAAAGGAAGGAAGGAGGAGAAGAAAGGAAGGAAGGAGGAGAAGAAGGAAAGAAAGAAAGAAGAAAGAAAAGGAAAGGAAAGGAAAGGAAAGGAAAGGAAAGGAAAGGAAAGGAAAGGAAAGGAAAGGAAAGGAAAGGAAAGGAAAGGAAAGGAAAGGAAAGGAAAGGAAAGGAAAGAAGACCCAAATACTGTAGAGGGTGCTAAAATGAGGCCTGAATTCTATCTTTGGCTTTGCTGTATTGCAAGGCTGAGCTCACTTCATTACTATAGATTCTGTTTCCATGATCATTGCTACTCAAGGATCAGGGAATGAAAGAGAACTAATGTTAATGGAAAGAAATTATGAAAGATGTGACTTGGCAAGAATATTGGTGGCAAGACACTCAGTAATTGTGTTGGGGTCAACTAATGTTTCTTATAGAGAGTCAGGCCATAAATACTTCTGGCCTCATGACCTCTGTTTCTGTTATTTAACTTTGCTATGTTAGCAGCCATGGCAATGCATAAATTAAGAACTGTGACTGTGTTATGAAGCTTCACTCCTGGCACTGAAAATTCATTTAATTTTTATGTCACAAGATAACCTTTATTTTTTTATCAATGACTTAAACACAGAGAACAAATTACTTTTACATCAACAAAGCCAGTCACAGGCTAAACATGCTGCAGTTTACAGCCTCTACCTAGACCCTAGACGGATCTCTTTGCTTACAATAAATGCAGGCCCAGGAAGGCGACAGAGGTCACACAACCAAGGTCATAGCCGATACTTTTCTTCTGATAAGACTTCTTTTTACTTCCTGTTTAGAAGGAAAGAGGAAAATGGAATAAAATATTTACTTGTATGTCAGCTTGTTTAAAATATAAAATGCAGAGCCGGGCGTGGTGGCGCATGCCTGTAATCCCAGCACTCGGGAGGCTGAGGCAGGAGGATTGTTGTGAGTTCGAGACCAGCCTGAGCTACAAAGTGAGCTTAAGGCCAGCCTGAACTGCACAGTGAGACCCTGTCTCAAAAAAGACCAAAAAAAAAAAAAAAAAAAAAAATATAAAATGCTTGAAGAGCACTGTTTTATATCCTAGGATATATCTGTGGGTTGGACATTCTAGTGACTAACGTGGCATTTTCTCCCATCCAAGTAATAACCAGGCCTGACCCTGCTTAGCTTCTGAGATCAGACAAGATAGGGCATGTTCAGGGTGATATGGCCATAGACTGGGAAACTTTCTGTTGTGATGAACATTCATTTATGGGAGTGTGGATACCTGCCCCTTACCTGGAAACTTCCCTAGATAGCAGTCAGAATAGAAGTCTGCTTCATTAAGACTGTGCAAATGTTTTAGCAGAAAGAGAGAAAGACTTTTTAAAATATAGTACAAAGAAAGCACAGAATGTGAGTTTCTGCCCTTAATTAAAGCCATAGACATTTCATCTGGAAAATAAGATTTTAATAATTATAAAATGCTTCTATTTCAGTTCTTTTACGTTCACACTGAGACTCTGAATATTAATTCCTAAGTGTGCAGTATTACTGAACATTTACTTTTGATGATAACTCTGGAGAGCATCACCATCACTCATTGCTTTAAATGAGGCAGTTCTCTAACTGCTAATCTTTTACAGAAACTAGCAGGAAAAGTGTTAGGGACCCAGGCACTTGTGCTGCTGCTGATAGGAGATGAAGAATGATTTAAGATGTCTTCAGGTATTTCTTCCTTCATCAACGTAGGCAGGACAGGGGTTGCTGTTCCGAGGCTCCATAAGCTCTGTATTTTAGCTTTGGTGATACTCTTGGCCACAGTTTTCATAGCCAAAAGTCACTAGCACTGTCACCACTGCTCTATGGACTTGAACATTGAGGTTCAAGCCAGTGAAGCAGATTCCTCAGCTAGGTACTGCTCTACTTTGGAAGAAGCTCTGGTTAAGAGAAATTTGGCTCCACACAGAGCACAAGATTTTAATGCTACAGCTCCCTGATGGCCCTGAATTTCACTAATTAGGTGTTAATATTTCCAGTGTGAAACATTCTAATGAAGTGTTTATTCAATGAAAGGAGGAGCAGGGTGGAACCTCAACATTTTATCCATAAGAGCAAATGAATCAGAATTTATTCCATTTAATTACATATGCAGCATCCTGTACTACTGGGATATTCAGATGTTCTGTGTGTAAACAACAACAACACTTGAAGGAAATAAAAATGTTACATTGTAGAAGGAATTTTTTGTACTTCACAAGGATTTATAACAAGATTTAGTTTTTATAAATAATAAGTTACACAAACATTTTCATAATACATTTCATCTTTTGATTGGCACAGTTTCCAAGTGGAATTTTATTGATGCTGTCAGATATTATATTATATTATATTATAAACATATATATTGTATACTACACACATATTCTGAATTCCAAATGGAAGCAAACTGACAGATGAAAAAGTAGTAGGAAGAAATCAGAGAATTTGAGACTCTTTTGAAATGAAGTTCCTCTTTATTCCAGGAAAGAGAAGCTCCTTTATGGTGGTCAAAGCACAGAGACCAGCTTTTCCTATAACAGTCTCATAATGGGAGATTCCAGTGTAATAAACACAAACCCAAAATATAAAAAAAAAGAGCAAAACAGAAGATAGTAATGGAAGTAGAGTATAGCTCTTTTGCAAATAAGAAAGAAACTAAGAAATGGAAGGAGGGCCATGAGGGGAGGGCAGGAGATGAAAAGGAATTCAGATGTGTTGTCTATGTGTGTGATTTCCCACAAGGAGTGAACACTATAAGATAGACACATTTACTGATGAAAAATTAAAAAATATCAACTTGGTATATTGGCAAAATTTGCTCTTCTGTGATCTGTACCCCATTCCTCATTCTTTTCTAGGGAACAACCAAGCAAAGATTGTCTGTCTTCCCCAGATTGTTTTGAGGAGTATGTCTTCATGACTTTATGTCTTCACGAAGTCTCATGAAGATTATGTAGACTTGTCAGAAAAATCATCTTCACTTCTTCGTTTCTTTTATACATGTTGTTCAAACTTCCCTCTATGTTACAATCATCCTTTTCTGGCCAATTCTGCTCTACTTTGTCCCAGTGTGATCTTACTTCCAAGGAAGCAGAACTGGAAACAATACCACAAAAGTGTTGTGAAGAGCAGAGAGCATGATCCCCACACACTACTCAGATTAGTGCAGCCTGTGAAAAGAGTTCTTGGAGTCCTCAACCTCCTCTCCTTGACAGATGCAAACCAGCAGAGCAGCATTCAGTACCCATCTGCCTGTAGTGCGTTCAGTGAGTGACTGTTACAAAATATTCAATTTAAAGCATTTTTTTACAGTTGGTATTAATTCAAAAGAAAACAAAGTTCACAGTAAATTGTCTTTGTGTATGTTTATATGTACATTACAACTGAGCCATACATGTTTGCCATATACTGACTTTTAACTCATCCAGAGGAACATGGTAGGCACTTGTTGAGGGAAGGACTGTAGACTAATGCAGACATTAACAGATTGCCTCAAAGTTATTAACTGATGTGGGAATTCTGGCAATGAGATACTTGTTTATGGTGACATTTGTCTGTGGAAAATGTGATTTCAACACGGGTTTTTGGTGGAAAACTGTTAATGCTATACCAGTACTTATATTTCATTAGAATGCACACCATGATAGACAAGACATACATATGTTCCATACCAAAGACATGAGAATTATTTTGCTTCTTTTTAATTAAAATGCCTCTAATACCAATATGAAGCCCATAAAATTGAAAACACGGGAAACATCTGGATGATAAACATGTGTCCAAAATTTCTGTCAACAAGGTGTCTTGGTCATCTTGTTTCAGAAAGCCAAATGACTTTCTAAAATTCTCACTGAAGAACTTTTACTTCAATGAAAGGACGGGGCATAAGTGTGGTTGGCTTCAGTCAGCCAGTCAGTCCATAGTCTCGGAAGCTACAGGAAGTCAAACAATCACTGTTGGTGATTGAGCTGCATCAGTTGCAGAGAACGGATGCGAGGATGACAGATGAGCACAAGCTATGTATATGAAGGAGCGCTCTGTGAAAATAGGATCCAGGCCTTGTTTCCTTTATTTCCTTTGTCAGGAATGCTGCCATACTTTTGATATTTTTTTTTAAACTCAAGAAGAGCCTTTACTCTGTAAGAGGGAGGACACAAACGTGTAGCTCTTGTCACTGTGCCCATGACAAACCTCAATAGCCATGGGGTTTGTCACAGGCAAACTGGTCCTTTTTCCTACCGAGTGAGGATATAAGATCACTCTTCCTTTTGATATGAGGGCCTAGGAATCCATAGTCAATGGAATTAAGAACTTATCATTTTCATTTAGTCTCATTCAAGGAATACATCTCTCTAAACGACTTTCTTTTGCACAGAAACTTTAAAGATGTTTTAATTCATCCTAGATTAATACATTGTAGTCAATGCCTACCCAATACCCTATAGACTGGTAAAACTAGGTCAGTGGGGGGGGGGGGACACAAAAAAAACAGCAGACAACTATAAAATAAAGCTGGCATGGAAGAGCCGTAATCCTACTATCTTCCAATGAGCTATTTTATATTTCAATAACTTAAGTTTTAATTGTCAGTAAATTTGCTTTAGAATGCAAATATTTGGATGAGGGAGGCTCTTTTTGCATTTATGAAAATACTTTTTCATGCTTTATTGGAGGAAAACAACAAATGCAAATTTCATCTTTGCACCACTTTTGCCTGTCAAAGGTCAGCATGCTCGATGTCAAGGCACCTTGGTCAATAGAAAGGATGTCCTTTCATCTTTTTCTGCTATTTTATTTTTCAAAGAATATTATGTTTAAAATCAATCACTTTTAAAACTTATTTCTTTTCTTCCCTTATTTCTTCCTTTTCCTACCCACTTGAGAATTTTCTCCTACTCATGGACATTTGGGAGAAGTTAAACCAATTCAAGGTTGACATTTCATGAAAATTACACCTAGTAATACAAAACATGTTCCATCCCTTTTTTGGATGCCTAAGTTAAAACAAAGCAAATAAACACAGGTGGGAAGCGCCACTCATGTAGCAGGACTTGCTATGCTCTACCACCTTAGTGCACTGTGGCTGTGGTTCTCTGCATGGAAGGAGGCCTTGCGTACACAACTTCACCACTGTTGGTGGCATCACAACCAAAAGGTGTCAAAAGCTTACCTTATTCCAGCTATGCTCTACCTCCAGTAACTCTATAAAGTAGAAACTTTTCAAATGTATGTTTTAATTATGGGAACACAAAGCTGTGGCACAGTTAAAAATCATATTCATAGTTACCAAGTGGTAGACCAAGACTTTATTTATTTATTTGTTTTGGTGGAACCAGGGATTGAACTCAGGCCCTTGTGAAAGGTGAAAGATTTATACGATCTGAAGAGAAACCAGAGTATTAGGCCCTTCTGTTTGTCAGGGAAGCACTTATTCTACTGAGCCCCTAGACCAAAACTTTAAACCCAGGTCTGTGGACATAAGACTCAAGATTTTTCATCTGTATACTTTTAAAGCCTCCACAGAAACAGCTGTTGGAAAATTTCCCCTCCACCTCTGTCATAAATAAGGTTCATTTTTTTGTAAGTTCATGATTGTTACCTGTAAGAAAGGAGGTTCATAAAGGCATGAATAAGTTAGCTCAAGTATATTTGTCTCTAAATTGGAAGGTGCAAAGCATTGCTGATAAACCAGGAGTGTACTACCCACATTTCCTGGGGATTATAAAGGAGGTTACAACCAATCTTAAATCTCTGGTGTGCAGGATGTTAATTTCCCAATAAACTAAATCCTGCTACTATCAAAAGATTTGAAAATTTCTAACGATAATTACCAAAGCCTCCAAATAACATGGATTGGAGACAGCCAATCAAATCCCTTGGCTGGGTTATGCTTGCATTTTATTTCCAAAAGGTAACTTTGCAGACATGGAGTAACAGTTCATTATTTTTTGTCATTTTTATATCATTTTTTTCCATGCATATTGTGCAGTAATTGCAGGAAATTAAATTTGAATCTTGTGACACAAGCATGTTGTGAATATCATAAAAAACCACATATGTTCATAAATGATGGGAAAAAGAAGAAAGGTGATAAAATTGCACTCAGAAAACTTTTACAGTCTTTCAAAACAATGGAGAGGGAATGTTGCAGGGTTTTGCTGTTTGGGCTAAATTCAGAATGGATATGCTTTTAGATAGCAAAGTTTTGTATTTGGTAGGTATGTTTGCATTCCTGCTGTTTCTGTCGCTTTCTCTATGGTCGTTTAAATGGTATGCTGGGACCAAGAAGTTATGGATAGCTGGGGGCCCATTGCTCCTCAGAAGTCCCAACTGGAGCAGCATTCCTACCCATTTTCAGTAGAGACAAAGTCTATTACTTAGAAGTCATGCCATTTTTGTCTTCTACTTTGTTAGGACTCATCTCATTCTGACTCCTGCAACTGCTCCCTTTTCTTGCTTTTCCTGAATGAGGTTAGTCCAGCCCCAAAGGAGTGACACTGTGCAAACACTCATGAAGCTGAAAGCCTGCATCCTACATCCAGTTGGCCTTGCTACTTGATATGGTGGAACAGCACATTTTGGCTGGCGTCACGAGCATGCTTCAAGTCCAGCTTCCATCATCTGATTTCTCAGGTGATGAGACATCTGTGGTGGAGCTCTGGGGTTTGGAAGAGGTGTTGCATACATTTTTAAATGAATTTTAAGAATCTATAAAAGCGATGCAGAATTTCAAAACAAGCTGATAGGAAATTGATAATGGTTATTATATTGCATATTTTTATATTCAAAGAAATTGCTCAGATTATAAGACATACACATACAATTTTTTGTATTTCAAGGAAAGGTCTACAGAGTGTTCAGGGTCCCACTGCTAGATCAGACTCATAGTGATCTGCCTGTTTACAGCCTCCCAGGGGCTGGGATTACAGGCACACGCCACCACACCCAGTCTCAATTGCACTCCCAGCATGCCCTGGAGGCAGGGCTGGCACGACTGGCAGGGGGGATTGAACCCCTACCCATGCATCTGTTTGCAGGTGCTTTAATCTGCTGAGCTATTTTTGCCATCCTGAGGCATATAAAATTGATCAAAAAATATAAGCATCAACTGTTCCTTTCAATAACCAAATAGAAATTAGTAGTACAATTATCTTAGCTATCTTTTGTTTATTGAGCATTTTCTTATGCTAATGGCAGAAAATGAATTCATCCTAACATATTTATAAAATTTGAGAATTTTTCCTAAATTTGTGGCCCCAAGAATTGGCAAATTTTCCACCCATTTATATAAAACAAACAATAATGGAGATGGAAAGCCAGGCAAACACTAATACAATTGTAATGTGATATTTCCTCTTCACATTGGTAGATTCTGTTGCATATGCTTTCAATAGTTTTTAGTCTGCTGGATATGTGTTTGCATCTGTTTTATGGAATCTGGTTCTTTCCTATGTTGGACACTCATGGTTTTCCTAAATTCTTCTATTTCTTTTTTTTTTTAATTTGATACTTTATTTTTTTATTTATTGTGTGTTTCTTTTTTTATTCACTTTAATGAGGCAAAAGATAAAGTATGAATGAAATAGTTTCAAAAAAGGTTAGTAGGGCAGTTACAGTAATTAATGCATTTCATATTGTTGTCTTCAAAATCATTATTCAAAGGACAAAATGCAGACATGATATCTTGTCTAAACAATATTAGTATGAACTTTTATTCTCAATGAACTAAGAGAAAGTAGCTGCATATATATCCTAACTGTCTTGTGTATATATACATATATATATTTTCTCTTTTTTTCCCAACAAAACAGTCCTTTATTTACACTTTTGTGAAGCTAGTAATGCATGGCACTAGGCTGCCTAACAACTGATAGCTGACCTTAACCAGACAGGATGTTCATCTCAGGAGGGAGAACTTGTTTGCTTTAGGTACTGGGCCAAGCCCCATCTACACATATGTGATTGATTTCATAGCTTCATGGCTCCCAACATATCCCCCTTTTTCATTTTGTTTTTTCAGAGATGGGTGTTACACTGCAGTTAGAGAAGCTGTATTTGGAGAAGACTTAAAAGGTCTTTTTCATACTTGAAACCAGTCTAAAAATTGTAGTTACTTGAATTTAGCAAAATAACCCAGTACAGACCAATAGTCCATAATAGCAGTAAGTTATCAACAGAACTGACAATTGTCCGAAGTTGTTGACTTAAGCCTCTTATAGCTCAGCATCTTCTATTTCTTATGTCCACATTTACTCTAGGTTTAGTAACCATTTCCTTCATTATTGTCATCATTTCTGTTCTTAGCTGAGTGAGTACATCTAGTTTTCTTCAGTTATAGGGCCTTACATAGTGCTTAGTTTTACTTTCAGTTCCACTATTTCATAAAACTCAACTGGGAGACTTCTAATTTCTTTTACCTTCGGGCCCTCTGAGCTTTGTTTGGGTTAATTGGGTATGTTGAATCACACGTTGCTTCTGTTGGTTTATTTATTTTTTATCCGCTTCTTTTCTGCATTGAGACTTATAGATTGCTTATCATAGCTAGTTTTATTACTAACATCATGGCCTCCCTAGGTAACAACTACTTTTCAGAGCTATCTTCTTGGCTTAACTGGCTTTTGGCATTTGAGCCTGGCCCAGGATCCTATCTCTTTTGTTTACTGAGCATGAAATGTTGCAGTCACTTTGGTTTACCAGCCTTATTACTAGGTTGAGGCATAGTTTATGGACCCTAGGCAATCTAGGTACTCCTATACAGGCAGGATCAATTGATCACAACAGTAAGGTCACCTTGGCTAATTTAATAAATCAGTAATAACTATAGTATCCAACACAAACTGGAAAATTAGAGTTTACACTCTAATAACTAATCCTTTTCCACCTTTAACCCTAGTACAAGATTTAATTATATAACAAGATTTAAAATCACTAAGAAAATTATATACAAGAAATATTCCCTTGGTAAAGTAAGTTGTCCCATGTCAGCCATAGTAAGAGAGCTGTCTATATATTCAAAAGGCTATGTAGTATGACCGAATGAAGAAAAAGAAGCAAAAGTAATAGATTATGAAAAAGAAAACTAAAGTAGTAGATGTGAAGAAAGTGGTAGAGTTGTTATAAGTGTTCAGGTGAAGGAGTAAAGGGTAATTAATTGTATTAGACTACAGTAAGAGAGATGACTACCTCAGAGGCTTAACAAGGGCTTAGAGATTAAGCTAGAAGATAAGAAAATAAGAAAGATGGGGAGGGGATAAGCCCAAAGAGAAGCGACAAAAGAGGAGGGAGAGAGTAAAAGGAAGGCCTATTGATACATCCAAATCAAAGTGATATTAAAAGGAGAGAGAAAATACAATGAGTGGTAAGACTTTAAATTTCACCAAAGAAAAAGAAAAACAACCAGCAAAAAATATAAAAGCCATACCAATAAAAGAAAAGGAAAAAAGAAGAAAAAGTTCCTATTTCTACACTAGTGTTTTCAGATTAGCAGTCTTTACTCTTGCAAATCATTGTTCTCTTTGTCCCTCTTTATGCTCTGTGATGTTGTATAGAGGCTTCTCAGTTTAAGGGGCCTCCCTCCACAGTCCTGTTGGTAGCAGCTGTGGTACTGGTCACACCCATACCACATAGCCTTATGTGCTAACCAGACTAGGAAAGGAGGGGAGCCTTGGTTCTGAGGCTCCACCTGTGGATTCCTTCTGGTTGGGGATTAATATACATTATCTGATGTATTTTCCAATTGGATAAGCTCCTGGTATTTGAGGGTTCTTATGGGCTCACAGTCCTAATTCTTAGCCTTTGGATGCTCAGAGGAGAAGAGAATCTGACCAAGATTATTGGGGGCATATTCTGCAAGTCCAGTGAGGGCACAGAGAGTGGAGGGGTAAGTCAGGGATATCCAGAGTACAGGGCAGATTAGGCAGACATTGATCTTTGCTGCTAAATCAAGCGGAAGACTGGCCTATTGTTTCAGGCAGGTACTGTGTCCAGGGTCCTGCTGAATGCAGATGGAGGCTGTGCTGTGCCCAGGTATTCAGGTATCAGACAGAGACACTGGCAGATCCAGGATTGGAGCAGGACAGTGAGAGCTCACTGCACACTCAAATTAGCATAGGGTGCTGAGTAGAGATTCAGACCAACCAGAGTTAGCCCCTTGTGGCAGATTAATGTCCCAGTTTGCTTGGGACAAACTGCAGGCTCCCAGGAGTGACTCATGTGTGCTCTGGTCCAATATGAAGGCTCTTGACACTGGCAGAGGTTCTTTGATGATCTGCTCAGATTCTGAGAACTAAACAGAATGGGTGGAAGGGAGAGAGAAGCTTCCTAGTCCCTGAACATGGTGTATGCCAGCAAAAGTGCTACTAAGCTTCAGAGTCCTCTGTTTGGAGCGGGGACAACGAGGCAAACTGATTTTTTGTGTCAGGATGTGTGTCTCTCCCCTTATTCCAAGTGCTTGTGTTTTTAGTTGATCTTCTCTGAGTCACTCTGAGGAAACTCCTCCTTTATTCAGGCATGTTGTGTCTTCCGGCCATTCACTACTAATGGTTAGAAATTTTGGCAAAATATTCCACTCTCTGTTGATAAAAGTTAGCTTTTAACATTCTCCAAATCCTACAGTATGCATATCTGTATCTTCACTGGGACCAAACTTACTGTGTTTGCCTTTTCAAAGCTGTGGCATTGCCTTCTTCATTGCTGTTACTTTTTGCTACAGTTGTTCCAAGTACACATGGTTAGAATTATTGAAGTGAATTTTCATTTCCCTCTCTCCGTCATGCTCCATAATAAATTAATTACTTGGCAATTAATTAATTAGGCATTGGAAATTTCTAATTGATTCTTATCTGCCTGTTTGCTTCTAGAAAGATCTTGTCAAAGGAAATTTTATATGCAAGTTTAATATGTAAGAAACATAGCTCTGGAAATAGAGGCTGAACTAAGGGCCTGGGCTCTATACTGCAAGTATTGAGAGAACTCTGCGTTTCTAAGGCTGAGAACTAGTAGAAAGCCCCTATTTGTAAGATTGACCTCCAAATTGCAAACAAAAAGCAGCGTGGGACGGTGAAAGGAACATAGGTGTAGATAAGGAAATCTGAGCTGAGCTTTGAGTCTTCTTATCTATAAAACAAGATGTCCTTCTATGTTTATCTCTGGGTGATTATAGGGATCAAGTAAGATTCTGTGTGCCAAAGAAAGTGCGCTGTGACCTGTCAAAGGCCGTGTGGATTGAGAGAAGCTTCGCCTCACCTTTTGCTCTCCACGGCTCCTTTTGCTTTCCCACCTGGCCACCTTCTCACCTAACCACTGATCCTACACTGTTCTTCCTAAAGTTCATCATTCCTGGGCAGGATGTGTCTAATAAATGCCCCCCCCAACATCAGTGGGGAGTACATCAGACACATGACTCGGCTTCAAAGTTAAGTCCTCTCACAGGGAGGCTGAACCTGTCTGTCCAGCGTACGGCATAGCTGGTCTTCCACAGGCCCTTCTCGCAAGAGCACACACTCTGCCCTTCCTCCACGCGTCACTTCCCTTGGCATCTTCAACCTTCTCTCTGGCTGTCTCTTTGGCATGATACCTGAACCGAGACCCATCCACAACACCCCACTCCCAGCTGAGCCCTTGCTCTGTACTCCCTCCTTCAGGAATTCCCGAAGCACAGAGAGGGTAGAATGCAGAGAATAACACATTAGGAGATTTTCTTAGAAGAACATAAGAATTTTTATTACAACAAACTGAAACATTTTGGAAAAAGCCATTTCTCGGCTGAAAGAATGAAATGCAATTCAAAGAACTCTGGTTTACCAAAGGAGGCCTCCAAACTGAGGTCAGGAAAAGATTGTGTCTTCTGAATAATTTTGCTAAACCAAAGAGGCATAGGTTTCTGCACACAAAAAGCTTCACTTGTTGAAGAACCCTGCCCATTTATCAATATATAATTTAGACTTAAGCAAGCAAAAGCAGGCTGAACTGGAGAATACATTTAAAAGAAAAGAATTACTTTTAACTGTAAAAGAGAAAAGGGGCCATCTGCCATGTGGAGGTGCTTTCATGTGGTGACTAAAAGAATTTCCAGAAATTTCACCATGAGACAGAATAACCATGTAGGCTTTTAAAGAGATCATTCATTACTATTTTATAGAGACCTTAAGTAATTTTTTAAATAAGTAGGTAACGTTGGCTTTAGCTTATCAAAGCTTTTTGTACATTGTAAGTACCTTAAATCTTTTCTTGTGGACTTCTATTACACAAAATACTTGTCTTTTTTTTTTTTTTATAAAGATAGAATCAACTGAGTTAAAATAAATTTAGCCCACTGTTATTTGAGTGATTTCTTACCAATTAGAGAGTTATGAATCAATGTTTTGTTCTGATACAATTCAAAATATGATATTACATGAAACCTCATCCAAAACTTTGAGAGAGAGGAAGAGAGAAAGTGAGAGGAGAAGGAAGAAGAGGGAAAAGGAGAAAGAGGGAAGGAGGGAGGGAGAGGAGGAGAGAGAGAGAAAAAGGAAGAGAGAAAAAATGCTTGTATTTTTACAGCATAGTCATTTACTCAGTTGACCTCGATGCTCAATGACAAAGCAAAATATCTAAGGCACTTTTTGTGGAGATGTCTTAATGTCTAGACCTTTCCACCATATCACAAGAAGTTAGTTGTAGGTGCTCTTGGGTGAAGAAAAAAATTAAAGCATTATTAGAGAAATGGAATAACAGGGATTACATTTACCCTTTCACTTGAACTATCACGAAAAAAAAAAACAAAAATATTGTGATACAATTGTTTTCCAAACCCTGAACAAAACTGTAGGCTATTATTATCAGTTTAAACAAATAAACCTGCTTTATCCTTGGCCCAGAAGACTTCTCAGACAGAGTTTCCAGGTTATGGGGCAGGGAGTGAAAAACTTAGCAGAATCTTTGAGGTGAGAGGGTAGGGCTGAGAAACAACGAGACCAAGAGTACAAAAACTCAGGTGTCGGACAGCGCAGCGCTACCCAGAGAAAGAACTCCAGAGATCTGCAGAGGGCCCTCTACTCTTCAGCTGAATGATGACCAGATGGGGGTTATTATTCAAGGGCAGAAAACTATTCTCCAGAAGGAATTACAGGTAGCAATGTCCCACACTCCCAAAGTGCTGACAATGTTACCTGCTTCTGTCAACCAGAGGAGAGCCTCAGGACTCACAAAGTATTGGTAAGAAAGGGATAGATGGATCTTGTCTTGGTAAAGGAGAAAAATCACCCCAGAATTAGTACTGCTATAGTCCTCCCTAACGAATCTTCAAAAACAAATCTGGAAAAAAGACGAACATTTTTCCCCAAGAAAGTTATATTTTTTTTCTTTTTTTTTTTGCAGTACTGGGGATTGAACTCCAGAACCTTGTGCTTGCCAGGCAAGTTCTTATTCTACTGAGCTATGTCCCCAGCCCTAAGGTTTTGTTAAAAAACAATATTTGTGAATATTTATAAAAACAAAAATATTCACTTCCTCAAAAAGTGAAAGTTAATTTAATACTCAGTAAAAGTGCTAAAGTCCGGGCGTGGTGGTGCATGACTGTAATCCCAGTGGTGGGGAGGCTGAAAACTGGAGGATCACTATGAGCTGCATGGTGAGACCCTATGCCACATACATTAAATAAATAAATAAATAAATAAATAAATAAATAAATGTACTAGGTATGCAAAAAAAAAAAAAAAAAAGCCAAATGTAACTGCTGAGCTGGAGAAAAATCAGTTAACAAAGAAGCAAAATTGACCTACAATTAGAATTAACTGATAAGGACAATTTAACAGCTATTATACTTCTATACTACATGTTTGTTAAAAAAGCAGATTTTAAAAATTAATTAGTGAATGGACATTCAGACATAAGTACCCACAGTGCCTGAGATTAAAAGTACACTGGATTCGAATTGCTCCCCTCAAATCAAAGGCTGTGGGGAACAGCTGGTGCTGGAGATGGATCCCGCAAGCAGGGTCCAGCACCGCCAAACTCAAGCGCACAGAACGCCTGAAGACAGTCGCAGCTATTAGCTGCTCTGGCCTCAAGAACACTGAGAGCCTGATGCAAATCGTGTGGATAAACTATGAGGTGGAGAGGTGTTACACGACATTTAGCCTCCTGAATGTATGAATAAATGCAGTACAGCCATCGGGGTTGTCCATCCTTCCCCTGCTCTTCCTTTTTCATTCTTTTTCCCATAAAGAGAGGGCTCCATCTGGCCTCAGTATTTTGTATTCTGACTCCTATCTCCACCCTCTGGCCTCCATCCTCTTTTTCTGTCCTCTCACTCTTCTCACCCTAGGAACTTTAAAAGTTTCATGGGATGTGACAAAAGGCAAAGTGAGTACATTTAAAGCAAACAAACCCATCAGATTTTCACTGTAATAAAGTTCTTTTGAAACAAAGAATGAGATACCACATGGAAATGTTGATCCAAAAAGAAATAGAGAGCACTGAAAATTATCTGTATTAGTAAGTAGATAAATGCTTTAACTGCTGTGCTGTTTAAATCAGTTTAAGAGATGACTTACCCCGGACCAGCGAGATAGCTCAGCAGAATAAAGCGCCTGCTCAGGCAAGCACAGGGACCATGATTCAATCACTGGCACCATAGGCTGCACCAGCCTTGCCCAGAGGACAGGAAGAGCTGGCCAGAGTCCAGGCCTGGTGGTACACACCTGTAACCCCAGCCTTGGGGAGGTAGAAAACAAGAGGATCACTATGAGTCCAAGCTGCATAGTGAGACCCTGCAAAAACCAAACACACTGAAAAAGAGAGATAACTTACCAAAATAAGTAATAACTTCTTAAGAAGTTAATAATATCTAAAATAAAATGTGTGATAAGAGTAGTACTGAATTGGGGGACAAAAATTGGAGGAAAATATTGAAAAGTTCTAGTCCCACTATGTGAAACGGCACTGTTATTTGCATATATGAATTTGTATAACATTTGCTAAGGTAAAGGTATGTATTATAAACTCTAAAGCAATAACTAAAATAACAAAATACAGAATAATAACTAATAGTCTAACAATGGAGATAGCTATGGAATCAACAAATAAATAAACCAATAAATAAAAATCCCAGGTAATCCAAAGAATTAGTAGAAAGGAAACAAAAACCAAATAGAATAAATTGGAAATAAATAATCAGATCATAGATATAAACTCTATAAGAATTGTTATATTAAATATAAAGCTCAGTTAAAATGCAGCTGTCATAAAATTGGATAAACAAACAAGACACAACTATATGTTGCCTATAAGGAAATCACTATTAATGTAAAGAAACAAGAGTAAAAGGAAGGGACAGGGCATACCATCAAAGCCACATGCCACGTCAGCCCTGCCTCTGGGCACAATGAGCCATCCACCGAGACCAAGTGCACAGCTGTAATCTCAGCCATGGGAAGCTGAAAACAGGAGGATCATTGTGTGTCTGAGTTGTGGAGAAAGACCCCGTACCAAAAATATTCACAAAAGGATATAGCAAAATAAATGTGAAATTTACTTTTCTGTTTGTTGAAAAACAAAGTACATTTCAAAGCAAAGCATGTCACTAAACACAATATTGGTATTTTATGATAATAAATGAGTTAATACCTCAAGAAAGCATTAACCATCCATAGGTTACATATAATGTTTGTTTTTATGTGCTAATGTATTTTGCCCAAGATTCACAAATACCTGGTTGAGTATTATTTGAGTATGTACTTCAAGATGTTCCTGGGAGATAGTGGCACTTGAATTGGCCCTTCCCCAGGTAAGTGAGCATTAACCCATTGTAAAGAGGCATGAATAGAATAAAGAAGTAGAGGGAAGGACAGGAAATGGAGGCTAATTAAATTGTAATGTTGTTCTTCTGTGCATGGAACTTGTGATTCTCAGGCCTTCAGACTCAGGTAGGAATTTATGACTCACTGTCTGACTCTCAGGACATCAAATTACAACACTGTCTTTCCTGGGTCTGTGGCTTGCAAGTGGCAGAATTTTGGATTTCTCGTTCTCCACAGATGTGATATATATATATATATATATATATATATATATATATATATATATATATATATTATAAATATGTTAATATGTGTTAATCACAGGAAGAGAGAAAAAAAGCAAAGGTTGACATTGAAGCCCAAATATATATAATATGTATTTCAAAATATGCACCACAGCAAACTGAAATTCAGACCAACATAAAACTTTCAAAAGCTGATAGACACTGAAGTCCAAGTTAATTCAAACTAAATATACATATATTTAAAAAAGTTTCATGTCTTCTTACATTATTAAAAATGTGTAAATTAATTCAACATAAAATGAAAGGTGGAAATATCCATAAAACATTAAATACTGGCACCAGGTATAAATGATAAAATTCCAATTGAATGACAGACTATATTTGTCAAATGAAAGTCTTAGAAAGTCTAGAAATGCTGAGCATCCACAGCCTCTATTTTAGGTAAATAAGCATTCTCTGTATTAATATTACTAAAGTCATACTGCAAACTCAAGCTTAAGTTAAAAACAAAGCAACAACTTTTAAATGATTAAACTTAATATCCTAACTTTAGTTTCCATAGAATAATATCATACATCATGTTTAAAATTCATATTGTTTAACTGAATTTTATTGTTATGTGGGTTTAGTTACATACTTGTATTAATGCTAAAAATACAAGGATATATATATAAGATATATATATTATTTTACATATACTGCTTTATCACATACTTTATATATACTAATATTGATATATATATACTAGATGTATATATAAAGCAATATGCATACATATAGATTTGTATAT